>MIQA02017388.1:0-58356 GCA_001887855.2 Sclerospora graminicola | reverse complement strand
ATAGTGATGTATTCGATGCCTGAGTATATACGTATTTGATAAATTGATTCATGAAAAGTGAGCCTAGTTACGACTGCAGCGTGTCGTCTCATTACAACATAAGTATGTTTTTTTCATACTTATATTTTTAATATTCGGAATGCTGATCGACTGATGGCAATACACCCGTTTTTACGTTGACCAGTTCCGCTTTCGCTTCGTGCGCCTTGATATTTTCCATCGTGGTGATGCCAATATTGATCAAAGCTTCCTTCGTAAAAAAGCTCGATGTCCAGTGATAATTGCATTTGGGAAAGTGAAAAGACGAGCAAGTGTTTCATCTGCAATGATACCACCCGAACGATCCCAGTAGAAATACTCACCTTCGCCCTCAAACACGTCCCGACCAATCGAACCAATGTTCCCCCGTTTTAGACCATTCACGTAAGCTTCTGTGTCGATTAAGCCGCCACGACTTGTATTACTGAGCATTACACCGTTTTTCATCTTGGCGATGCTCTCTGCAATGATCAAATGATTGGCAGATGGAAAAGCGGACAGTGAAGCGAGATGATGGCCGTGCGTGAGATCTCTCTTGACTAACATATTCAACAGAGCGTATGTGCTCTCCCTGACATCGTACGCGGGAACCTTGCAGCCAAACCCTGTCGAAATACGTACCAACAGAGCGCCGATCTTCCCCGTACCAACGACACCCACCGTTTTGCCGTTCATATCAAAGCCTAGCAAACCCGCGAGACGGAAATTTACCCCTCGCGTACGATTAAAAAAACGTGGTTGACGCTTCATGAATGTGGTCTTCCAATGGTACCAACAGTTGCTTTTGTACGAATCCACTACTTGCATGTCTTACTTCGTCTCGAAACTCATCATTGTCTCGTTCCAACCGCTCCGAACAAGCACCACACACCTGATCCATCAACGTGTCATCTTGAAGCATACTAGGTTGAGTTCCAGTGGCGTGCTCAGCCCTATTACCCTCGTTATGGGCCAACCGGCCTCGATAAGTCTTCACATAACAAGCGGTCGCTTTCCACTTGTATCGTCTGCGAAGGAGGCGTTTTGAGACAGACGGCAGCTACTTGGTCATCTTTCCCTTCAATTAACTCGTCGTGTTGCTACTTTTTCCAAAAAAAACAATTTTGTAAGCGTTTAAGCCTTAAACTCGACGCCAATCTGGACTTTTTCCGCCTGTGCGACAATTTCAGCAATCTTGACAGCCTTCACGGCCGCGTCCTCTAAATCATCAGCGACAATCATTTTAATGCCCGACTCGGCAATAACCTTGCGCGCCGGCTCAACGTTGGTGCCTTGGAGACGGATAATAACCGGCTTTTTAAAGCCCAAGTCCTTGGCAGCCGCTACAATCCCCGCAGCAATGACATCGCAACGCATGATGCCCCCGAAAATGTTTACAAGGATCGACTTGACCTGATCATCACCATCGAGAATTTCAAATGCCTTTTTCACTTGTGCTTTCGTGGCACCTCCACCCACATCAAGGAAATTCGCCGGCGAACCTCCATACAGCGAGATAATGTCCATCGTAGCCATGGCGAGACCTGCACCATTCACACGACAACCAATGTTGCCATCCAGGCCAATACAATTGAGGTCATAGGCACTGGCTTCTACTTCCCGTGGATCTTGCTGTGTCTTGTCAGGCAAAGCAAAGATCTCCTTGTGACGGAACGCGGCATTGTCATCATTGTTGAGATTTGCATCACAGGCAAAGATTTCACCCTCCCGCGTCTCAGCCAGTGGATTGATCTCGACGAGCGTAGCGTCGACGCCAATAAACATATTGTAGAGGTTCTTAATCTGCGTCTCGAGCTTCTGGAGAATGTCCCCCTCATCCCCTAGAGCCTTGGCAAGCCGCGTCACTTGGGCATCCATTGGTCCTGTGGCAATATCAATGTTTTCCTTGAAAATGAGCTCGGGCGTCGCTTCCGCCACGTCCTCAATCGAAGTTCCACCCACAGGCGACGCTACCATCACAGATCCCTGCGATGCGCGGTCCATTAAAATCGAGAAATACATTTCCCGACGCATCCACACACGCTCCATAAGGAACACCTTTGCCCTCTTAATGCCTTTTTCACCCGTTTGTTTGGTCACGAGTGTCTCATCCAGCATTTTCTTGGCTAACGCTTCAGCCTGTTCCGGTTTCGTGCACATGTGAACACCTTCCTTGAATCCATTTTTGAACGTCTCAAGTCCACGGCCACCAGTTAGTGCCTGTGCCTTGATCACTATGTCCACACCCTCTGCATTGGTATCATATTGCAAAAACAATTAATATTGTACTGCGTAAAATACATTATTGATCCCTATCCCATCTCTATTTATAGAAAGATACCAATACTCACCACGATCACCGCGGATCTTAGTGAACGCCGCCTTGGCCTCTGCTGGCGTGTCGGCTGGAATGCCCCGCTCGTCCTCCGCGACCGCTAACACGTTGACAAAACGGCAAATCGATTTAGTGGGCTGAATAGGTATTTCAATTTATAATTAGCTCTATTTCATAGCTCATTGGCCCGAGTTTTAAAGGTGTCGAAACTTTGATTTGAAACTCTAAAATAGAGAGCAAAACAAAATCACAATACTGTACTACAGTAGTAACTTATCTGAAAGATTTACGTGATCTACCAAGTCTAGTTGATTGGAAGAAATTTCTTGTTCTTGTAGATAAAGTAAATGTGATGCTTTGCATCTATCTTCGACGCGCATCATTATTCACCGAAGTAGTAAATTCGAGAATAGTAAACATGCGTTTACGTAGCTCTAATGGCAACGTGTGCGTTGAGAGCCAAGCTAAAAATATTGAAGCTGAGGCTACTGGGGTGAGGCGCTCGCTGTCTCCACTACAACAACCTCTTAGCAAGACAAGCGACAAAATTGTCAGTACAAAACGTGAAAACTTGGAAAGAGGTGAAGAAAACGTTGCGTCAACTTCAAAGAAAAAGGTCAAACGAAGTAGTATCAAGAAGAAACAGCGCGTTTCTCGAAAAGAACCTAATGGCTGGAAAGAAATTTTACGTGGAATTGAAGAAATGCGAGTCAATAAGGATGCAGACGTGGATAAGTACGGCTGTGAGGTCCGTTTGTGGATCGAAAAAATATAGTCTAAAAGCAGGCTACTAACCTGTATGTTGGAGCTTAGGAATTCTATGACGAGAGTGCTCTGCCTCATGTACGTCGCTTTTACGTACTGATTTCGGCGATGTTGAGCAGCCAGACAAAAGACCCTGTAAATGCCGCAGCAATGGGACGCCTAATAAATCACGGTGCGATGCACACAGCTTTTGTATTGTTGGCCACGATAATAATATTGTGTGCTCGTTGTAGGACTGACTGTGGAATCAATGCTCAAGATCGATCAGCAAGAGCTCGCACAGTTGATCCGACCAGTTGGATTTTTCAATCACAAGGCCAAATATATTAAGCAAACTGCTGCAATCTTGACTAAGCAAGCTGAAGCGCAGCGCAAGGATGTTGTTGACATTCCAGATACCTACGAGGGTCTCATCGCTTTGCCTGGTGTTGGACCAAAAATGGCTACGCTTGTGATGGAATGCGCGTGGAACAAGTACGTTTCTCTTAGGCTTGGTAAACTACATTCGTTAACTCTGATGCATGTTTTTCTTACAGTACCGTTGGAGTTTGCGTGGATACACACGTCCATCGTATCTCAAATCGGTTGAAGTGGGTGGATACGTGGAACAAGAATAATCCAAAGTCACAAGACCCGGAAAGAACTCGTGTGGTACGAAATATAGGGACGTAAGTAACGTCAAGATTTTTTAACAGTAATTGCTTGATATATAGGAGCTGGAAGACTGGCTGCCAAAAGAATACTGGGGTCCTATCAACCCTTTGCTGGTCGGTTTCGGCCAAACAGTTTGTCTACCGCGCAATCCCAAATGCGGGGAATGCAAGATCCGTTTGATCTGTCCGTCCGCTCATAGGTCAGCAATATAGATTGGACGCTGTCCTAAAATGTATATTGTGTACTCAATTGATGTCGTAGCTTGGAATATCTCACTTAACTAAATTACGTTGTTCTTTTTTTAAAAGACTTTTTTATTAAAAATAAAAAGGTCTTACATTTACGTACCTTCGTCGAAACAATCTTCTTTGTTATTATTGCTGGAGATAAGGGTACCTTTGTCAATTCCATCCCTGGCGTAAAGCTACTTTCCCTTGAATTAGTTGATTACGAGACATTTTCTAGCTCATGAAAGTTATAGTAGTTAACAATTGCTTTTATAATAAAGGAACATACCGAAATGTGCACCGAATACTACTGTAGAATGATTCCACTGGAATCCATACTTCAGTGAGCAGTTCACATTCCAAGCAGTACGTAATAGCATATCAAGTATATAATAAACTACAAACTACGTGTAGAAAGTGACGAACTTAACACCGGGCACTCTATCAAGATTACTATGAAATCAAAGGGGTCGCCAGTGGTCATCATTAACTGTTCGCAAGATAGCTACTAAAGGCCAGGCCAGTTTGGAAGGTGCTCCGTTAGACTTTCCTCTTCTGTGACGCGTTCGGTTTTAAATAATTCAATAAACTGAAAACAAGAAAGCAAATAAGTGCATACATATATCACAAGATGAACGCACACGAAGTAATACCTGTTGATCCATCATTCGGGGCTTTGGTGCCGAGAATCGTATGTATTCATCAAAGATTGAGCTGAAAGCCCAGCGCTGCACTTTGCGAAGAGAACCGACAAGGCAGCCGGTGCGATGCTGCGTGGAATCATTTCGTAAGGCTTTGAAAAGTTGTAGATGGCTAAAAAATTATTTCCTACCTTTCCTTTGTTGCAATGTATAAGCATTGGGTGGTTGCGCTTGTCCAGCACAGCTTTCAGCGCCGCCACAATACCATCCTCCGGTATGTCAACAAATGGCTCCTATAGGGAACATAGTTGTGGCGATCAAATTTCATCTACTTCAAGCATATCTAGAAATTTCAATCCACCTTATTGCCCGGCACTCCAAATTGTAGCAATTCGATTCCGTGCATACGATTAAATTCCGTGTTAGCTAATGGATAGTCTTCCAGTACCAGCGTTAATATAGATTTAAGCTGCAGCGATTTCCTTAGAAACGCGAAATTTTTCTTTTTCGGAAATCCACCTAATTGCAGCAGCATGAGAATATCACAAAAGAGAGAATCGTATGGAGGTCACCCACTTCTGTAAAGACCCTTTTCGATCATCGCAAAATTTTCGGGTGGAATGAGCTCTTCATAGTCGGCATCATCATCTTCAACCGTTTTAACGCGATCCGGATCACCTGCCAGTGATGACGACAATGTCGCCATTTTGCTCACAAATATGACCAAATTTGTAATCGCTACTTCACAACGACATGTTTTATCATCCAATCACATCTATTACTCCCTCTATCAGAACATTACCAAGATGACCGAGACGCCCCCAAAAACTGAAGCCGCGCCGTCGTCTCCACAACCTGGAAGTAAGCGAAAAAAACTGGCCCGCACTGCCCTTACACTACGTGAAAAGTCAATTGTTAAAAGCTTTTGCGAGCAAAAAGTAAACGACTGCAAAACACGAGGAGAACTGATACCATCGCAAGAGGTACTTCGACGAGAAGTGGCGACTCGGTTTGGCTGGTCATGTGGACGTTCGACACTATCAAAGATCATAACCATGGATTGGAAAGTCTTGCGAGGAAGTCGCGAAGAGGGGGATGTACCGAGGAATCCTGACATGAAACGACGTCGTCGTCCTCTCTTTCCTGCCTTTGAGGCTGATCTGGTCAAGTTTATTCTCGCGCATTTAAACGAAAGGGACGACATTTTCAATACCATGGACGAGCTACAGTCACAGGGAGACAATAAGGAAAACAAGTCAGGAATCAGTGATAGTGTAGCAACAAGTCATAAACGACCTTTAACTGAGGCACTGATTCTTGAAGAAGCACAGCGACTGAAACAAGTACACGGTGTATCGGATGATATGCTTGTGCTCTCAGTTGGTTGGTTATCAAGATTTAAACATCGGCATTGTATTCGTCTCCGAAAACCTGCTGAAAAAAACTCGAAAAAATGTTCACTACCTCCATATCAGCCATTCGGAGGAGTTGCAGGACGCGATGTTGAGTCAGGATCAATGGACGCTTGGAGATCCGATCGCACAGCTCAAAGCTCACTGACAGCTCAGAGTGAAAATGAGCAAACTGTACCTGACGTTACGGTTGAGATCGCAGGCAATCATAAAAATTCTTTGTCAGCGCCTGCACAGGCAAATGATTTGGAGCTGGCAGGTGGTTCCAACAAGGCATCAGTCGCAAAAGAAACAGTAGTATGTTCCGCACAATGGTATCAAGGTCAACCCTCGGAAACCATTACTTCACTACTCGCACAAATTCCAGACAAGATTCGTGAACTCGGCTGTTCATGTCAACGATATTTCGGTGGAGATGAATTTATTCGTTGTCTTGCTGGGTTACGAGTTGCAGTGATGGGTTTGGGTAGCGTTGCTGAAGCATTTCTCGCAGCGGCATTGGTTGGGGCTGATGGTTTTGTTATATGTGTGGAAGCAAGTCTTACGAACGTCTACATGGCGGAACAGGCAGCAGAAAATTACTGCCTGGTTAAACTAGGGTTACCTGTCGTAAATATGAAGTTCATTACGGGTGGATACGGTGGTGTTACGCCCTATCCATCATCACCATGCGCGGGAGGGGATGAGCTTAAGGATATGTTGGGCCAAATTCACCTTGTATTATGTAATTGCTCGATCCAGTCACTGGCGTTTCCTGCCAGCAAGAATGCCATGCTGGAACTGGCGTTTAGTCTACTTAAGATTGGAGGAGAGCTGTGCGTATCGGACTTGGTGTGCTCTCGACGATTGTCGTCGTCTGAGTGTCAGGAGGCAGCTTTAGCGATCGAATCGAGTGCTTTGAGTAATGGCAGTGCCCATCAAAGCTCAAGACAATCAGAGCAGAAACTTCTACTCAGTGCGCCATATATAGGCGATTTTTGGCGATTATTTACAGCACTAGGTGGCGATGTTGAGGTGCGCACGGTGAGCTGTGGTGACGTAGAGGCTACGGCGATCGAAGCTGCCGTAGCTTCTCTACTTCCCTCTCTCGCTGCTGTCAATGATGTTAAGTTTCGTCGAGTCACTTTTCGCGTCTTTCGACTTCAGAACGTGGAAACCCCAAGCGAGGATTATGGGCAGACAGCATCATTTACTGGTGTCGATGCTCGAAATGATGTTGCTAATGGCAAAAGCAGTTGTCCATCTTCATACCAACTCGACGACACATGGACCTTTTTAAAGGATGTTTGCACGCAAATTGACGGCAATACTGCTCAAATTTTACAGACGAGCTGGATGCGACGCTACTTTAAGGTAAGTGGCGATCGTTCGAGGCACCGTGGTCCTTTTCAGGCGAGTGTGCACTCATCGAACAGTCCGCCTTCATCAAGTGATACACAGCATTTAAGTGAATTATCGAAGGCTGCGGTCGCCAGTCCGCCTGCTTCACCAGCAATCGCCTCGTCTCGATAGTTCTGACAAGCACCAACGCTCATTGTTTTCGCAGTTGAAGAACTGCGTGTGCTTAATAATACTTCGTGGAGTAACTTGTAAATACACAACGCTAATTTGGACAGCAATAGTGCCTTTTTGATTTCTATTTTTTCTTTCCTAGTTTCTAAGCGACGTTGCAGAGTCCGCTTGCATGATTCTAAACCTCTTTCAGCACCTCTTCCTCCTCTTCGCGGCGACGCTTGCGCTCCTGAGCTTTACGTTTGTGCTCATCAACTGAGTGTCCCGTATCGCGCATCGTTAGTGGCAGAGTCTTTCGCTTTTTCGACAAGGGAAGGAGAGGGCTCACATCTTTCCACAGTACCATCCCGCCATTCGCAGTTATTAGAGAACGTTCCCGCATTAGTTTTTCCAGCTTCGGCGCATAATGATTCAAATCCTTTACCACTGAAGCTGCGTCTACCTGAAATGCCTCCAATGCATCGAGATGGCTACGCAGCATGGCCGCTTGCACACAATGCTGCTCCCATGTTTTTGTAAGTTGAGCATGTACCTGCAGTAACGCAAGTGGGGTGCATTGAAATTCTGGGCCAGGTTTTTCGGCGTCTTTGGGGTCGGCAAAGTAGCAATCATGCAGCACAAGCGGCAAGTCGGGAGCCATGCAGTATTGTGGTTTACGCGGTGTCTGCGCAGTATCCAGTAGCTGTGGAATAATGCTCGGGTCTTCTCTTCCAGACCCAATCAGAAATAGCACCTCAACCATGCAGCGCACTTGGTGCCACAGGAAAGCACGACCGAGTATCTCACAGCGGTACATTTGCTGGCTTGGATCATCAGTCCGCTGTCCAGGGCATTCCATGATCTTAAAAGAGCGGATACTACGCTCAAACACGTGACAATTGGGATCAATGCGGCAAAAGTTGCGGAAATCGTGTTTTCCAACAAACTGCTGGGCGGCTGAACACATTTTTTCTATGTCCAACTCGCGTCGCACGAAAAAGTAGCGATACATACGTTCTGTGCAGTCGAATCGAGCACTAAAATCTGGACGACAAGACGCGACAGAGTATACTCGAATATCTGCCGGAAGCGCTCGATTAATTTGCGACGCGTAATCGATTTCCGTCAGTGTCTTCACTTCTCCAGTCGCTAACCGAACTTGAAATTTATCACCTGGACGCACTTTATCAATTGATGACGCACTAAGCAATTCTGCAGTCGCTGGTAGATTCGATCGTACACGTATTGCGACAACTTGTCCAAACGCACTGACACCGCGGTCTGTTCGGCCACAACGTGAATAGCCCGCATCATGAACATTCTCGACCAGTTTTGAGCGAATGAGTGCCTCAAAGAAATAGCGCTCGATGGTCTCAGACATGTGATCTTGGCGTGCAAAGCCAGCGTATTTCTCTCCAAGGTATAAGAACTTGATCGCCACTGCACGCATCGTGTAGTTACTCATGTTAAACTCACGCTTTTTCAATTGTTTTTTCCGGAGAACAGGTTTCTCTGGAGGACCATCTTCATTTCCAGCCTTATTGTCTTCTTCCAACGTCTGTGTTTCATTATTCGCCGTTTTCTGGCAGTCTGTCACCGTAGCATGCGCTACTTTCTCTGACGAAAATCGCATCACCTTGGCAACAGCATTATTTACAACCTCTAGTGGAGAAATATGACCAGAAAGAAGCAAAATTACTTAAATGTTGATAATGAATGGCCACAAATCGTCCATGACTACGTACTTGGACCTACAGAGTTGCGAAGCTCGTGTAAAATAGCCAAAAGTTGCTGTGGAGTGGCGTTACTTATGTTAAGCGACTCCAAATCTCTGGGCGGTAAGAGGGTCGAGCGTGCACATGCCGGCGCACTCGAGTTCATCCGATTTGAGAAAAAACAATTTTGCTAAAAAACATTTTTTATCAAAACTGTTTTTATTGTTTAATCAAGTGTAGCCATACTTGCGTCCAGGTACGCGTTTGGATGCATGATTCTCCCACTTGAATTGCTCGCATGCACCGTTTCAAGAGATAACTTTGCCATTGTCGGGTTTAATTCACACAAGAGCGATCGACATGCACTTTGACAGTGACCTGCGGTCGATTTTTGCATGATCTCTGTCGAGGTTTGCAGCGATAGACCATAACGACGCAACTCATCTTGTAATGCAGAACGACCCCAATGCTTGAAAGGACAACCGTGGTACTGTCCGTGACTGGGAGCACTACCGGAAATTATCTGCTCGCAGCTCAGAGGCGCATAGTCTTTTCGAGAACCTTCTAGTCCGTAGCTATGGCGAATGTGATAGGCATACTCCTTGTCAAACTTTGCGGTTGGGATCTTCTTGATAAACTCGCTCCGAAAAAACTGAATACAATCGTGGACACTCAACCCCGCACCTTTGAGGAACATTCGGTATTGCACACGTCCGTCGTATTTTAAATGATGATTCTCGCGTAGCTTGCGGTGTAGCTGTTTCATACACAGTGGAAAGTGCTTCTCGGCAATTCGATCAATTTGCGCCACTTCAAGTTTGTGTCTGCTAGCTTTTTTTGTCATCAAAGTGGTGGAATCGGTTAAACTACGCGCCTTTGATACAAACTGGTCAAGTATTGGCGTCAACCGTTCTAACTCCAACGGCTGCGCGGGCACGGCGCACTGCAAGTCGCGCATTTGCTCTTCAAGACACCGTTGATAGCGATAAATAGCTACAAACTTCATTTTTCGGAGAGGAACCAAGCAGAATCCATCGCGAATTATTACCTCGCGATTCTTCACCAAGTCTGGCGCATCTACGAACGGAACTCGATAAATACCTTGCTTCCTTAAATCAAGCAGTGAACTGTCTTCATCCAGCAATTCATACTTGATTCCTTCACTAGCTAGCAATGTCACAGCTGTGAACGGCGGTAGATTACTAAGACGAGCGGCTAGAAGCCTCACTTCAGCAGAGACTAGCCAATCCCAATCACTTGAAACTCTGTGTCCTTGTACAAAAACAGAATGTTGTAATGAGAATAAAAATGAACAATAAAGACGCATAAGTAGACTTGGAAATTTTAAATACCTACAAAAAGCGAGACGTAGAGCGTAATGCGACAATATGTCGGTATTAGAGTTTGGTGGTAATTCCTTAAACTCCGCAACCTCGTCGACGAAATTTATTGGTACAGAGTAGCTCCATCGATCTGCAATCTGGCTCAACAACTTCACTCTTTTGTGTCCGAGCTCTTCAAAGTCGTTTAATGCTATGCGATCCTGGGGAGCAATGCGGTAGAAGCTCAGCGAGTGTGATGATAACCTAGTATCCATACCGTATATCGGATCGGGAAATGCAACAAGTTGATGGAAAATACCGGTATACCGCTAGGGCCTATGTGACATACATGTATTGCAACATCGAAATAAGGGGTGACCATGCCCACCGCTAATAAGGGCGTTCTCGTCAAATGGTACGTGGAAAGCTTTTTCTTGGTCACAAGAGTTTACAGATTCGCTCTCTTGTTTTTGTATACCTTGCTTGCAATTGGTAGTGACCCGGCTACGAAGCAGTATCTGCTTCATCTGAACGAAACGGCAGTGCAGGTTTGTAGGATGTATTTTCGACTTCTCCGATAAATGTACTATGACAATCTCGCTTTTGTTGCATTTTAAACTATAGCAACGATTTGTGATTGAAGATCTAGACGACACTCATCTGTTTATCGTGCCGGACCCGAAGGTTGTCGCCTTCATTGAGAAAAAGATGGACGAGTGGAACGAGAAAAACACATACCAGCCACCCACGCAGTAGTTAGAGAGAGATCAACATGGTGTAAGCGATAGTATCCGGCGTGGAAGTTGTAACGGTGTGCCTGAGCATTCGGATTACGATGAGATTGGTATGTTTCACTCGTTTTCCTGTCCATTGATGTGTCAGGATTTATTATCTAAAAGTTATAGACAGCTAGTAATACTACATGGTGCAGATAATTCCCTTCTTCACGACGTGCTCAATCGGAGGGTCGCCCATTTCGTAAATGATCTGCTCCCATTGAGTCGCACGCATCAGTACCAAGTCCCCCTGCTTACCCACTTCCAGACTACCGTGCGTAGCTAAGCGATTTATTGAAGCAGCGGCGTTGATAGTTGCACCTACTAGCGCCTCTTTCATGGTCATCCCAAACAGGACGCAAGCCATGTTCATTGTCAGGGCCATCGAAAGGCAGTGAGCGTTTGGATTGTAGTCACTACCGAGGGCAACAGGGACACCAGCTGCAATCATATCACGGGCTGGTGGGTTGGGCAGCTTCAGAATGTACTTTGTCGTAGGTAGCAGCACAGCGAATACAGGCTCCGGTTTGTTAGCCGACATAGCTTGGAGATCATCAGCAGTCAGCATTTCGCAGTGGGAAACGGCACGTGCACCGAGAGCGGCAGCAAGAGAACCGGATTGCATGGGGTGAATCTCGTCTCCGTGAAAGTTTATCTCGAGTCCAGCTTTTCTACCAGCTTCTAAAATGCGGCGGGTATCACTTTGCTCAAACACGCCCTTTTCACAAAATACATCAATAAATTCGGGTGAGATAGTCCCGTCGTTCTTCGCCTGCACTACCGCGGGAATCTGCTTGTTCACAATATCTTCCGTAGCATCGGCAGCTGACATACCTTCAGGGACCGAGTGTCCACCGAGGTAGTTGGAAACGATCTCTACAGGGTGTGCATTCTCTCCCTTTGATGCGGTGTGTAGCACCCGCAGCATCTTGAGCTCCGTGTCAGTCTCAAGTCCATAGCCGCTTTTGGCCTCAATTAACTTGGTCCCGCAACGCAACATCCGGTCAAGTCGTGCACGCAATAACTCCAATAACTCGTTTTCAGAGCTTTCTTTAGTGTGTCGCACAGTTTTGTTAATACCACCACCGCTTTTGTGCACTTCCATATACGTGGCACCAGCCAATTTCATGGCGAACTCATTGACACGGTTGCCACTCCAGACCGGGTGCGTGTGCGCATCCACGAAGCCTGGAAGTACTACCATATCACGGGCATCCACGTCTTTCTCAAAGCTCACAGGCTGCGGTTGCGCACCTAGCCACTTCTCCACGTCGCCAGCAGCACCGACGGATACAATTTTGCCAGCCTGATCCACAATTAAGGACGCATTTTCGAGCACAGCCAGCTCGTTCTGGGCTGCTCCAGCCTTATAGGACTCGCCATGTGCACAAACTTGAACGATCTGGCGTGCGTTGGCAATGCGCAGGCGGAAAAGGCTCATTAATTGCAAATGAATCACAAAGCGTTGACGACATGTGGATGTTGAAGTTCTGTATGCAAGCTTTTAACCAATCTTAAAGTTCGACCAATCAATTGCTTAATACAGTACATTTTACACACTTTACATCTTACCGTCCTCTTAAAGTAATGAATTAGCTGACTGAGCTAATCAAAGTTCCATTGCGAGTATACGTACACTCGTCGATGCGCATTTCCCTCATTTGCACATTCACTCTCGATTCCGCATTCAGCGTGCAAACCACCAACACTTTGGATTCAATATGAAACTACCGAAGTGTTCAACTGCCTATGTACTGGCGCCAGAGCTGACTTGGACCGGCGAAATGTTTGAGCATAATGTGCAAGTGTCCGTTGGCGCCAATGGTTTGATCCAATCTGTCAAGCACTCCTCTGACTTTGATGAAGTCGACGATGCTGTAGTGCACAAGCTTCCGGGCCGAGCCCTCATCCCTGGTATGGTGAACGCCCACTCACACGCGTTCCAGCGTGGTCTGCGCGGCCTTGGAGAAGTCTATCCAAAGAACTCGGCACAAAGCAGCTTCTGGACTTGGCGTGAAGAGATGTACAAGCTTGTGGACGGTATGAACGAGCAGCAAATTTACGACCTGACGCGCCAGTGCTTCTCTGAGATGCGCGATGCTGGCATTACCAGTGTTGGTGAATTCCATTACTTCCACCATGGGCGACCGGGTGAAGGTAAAAACGGACACGAGTTCGCTTACGACGAGACAGTGCTGCGTGCTGCCAAAGATGTGGGTATCCGCATTGTGTTGTTAAATGCATATTACGAACACGGCGGCTTCCAACGGGCACCTATGGTCGAGTCCCAGAAGCGCTTCAAAGTGGACTCGCAGGAGGTGTATTGGAACCAAATGGATGCATTACAGACCAAGTTGGCTGATATAGCTACCCAATCGCTGGGTGTGGTGGCCCACTCGATGCGCGCTGTAGCTTTGCCCGATATTGTCAAGCTGCATGAGGAATCAGTGTGCCGTGGGTTGGTTTTCCACATTCATCTTGAAGAACAAACGAAGGAAGTAGACGACTGCAAAGCTTCGCATCAGGGAGAAACCCCAATGGGTCTTCTTTTGAAAAATCTGAAGATTGATGAAAAGTTTACGGCTGTACACTGCACGTGGACCAAGGCGGATGAGCTGCAGCAATTTGTGGAAAAAGGGGGCAACGTTTGCATCTGTCCTCTCACAGAGGTAGCGTACATGTTGGGTGAGCTTGCATCTTGCACTCTACAGTATATTCACCTGCGTATCTATTGTTCATACAGGGTAACCTTGGAGACGGCTTTCCATTTATTGCGAGCTGCTCCGATCATGTGTGCCTCGGGACGGACTGCAACGCCCGCGTTGACATGTGCGAAGAGATGCGTTGGCTTGAATATGCACACCGTCTACACGAAAGTAGGAGAGGTGTTTGCACTGATGCTACATCGGAAACGGACCTAGCAAAGCTCCTCTTCCGCTATGGTACGAAGAATGGTGCTGTGTCACTTAATCTACAAGTGGTGAGTAGATGGAACTAAGCAGAATGCATTCGTCATACACATCATATTTATACAACAGCTTTTACTCGCAGGGTGAAATCAAGGAGGGATACGCTGCTGACTTTGCGTTAATCGAAATCGAGGAAGAGCAGCTCAAATTCTCAAAGCCATCTTTTCTCATGGGCGCATTCATTTTTGGAGCGAACGGGTCTAGCGTGGTCAAGGCAACGTGTGTAAACGGAAAGTGGCGCGAGACGGCTTCGAAAAAGTTTCAGGAAGAGGCTATCATCACGCAGGATGAATCTACTGTTTCTGTTGAGCATCAAACCCAGATTAGGGCTGCTGCTGGTTTGGCTGATGTTAGCAGTGATGATGTTGTGAAGCTTGCGATTGGCCTGAACAGTATCGTTTCCACATCCGGTGAGGAGGCCGCTGTGGGTCAAGCAATTTCCGACTGGCTGACGGCTCGGGGTTGGCGCGTGCATATGCAAAAGGTTCCCCCGCAATCCGATGCTGTAGTGAAGGCGGACAGGTATATTTGCTTCTTTTCAGCTGCTTTTGGCAACTTACTTACCCTTGTGTCCTGTTTAGATTCAACGTGTATGCTTCTCGCAGTGACAACAAGCTTCCACGCCTTTTATTCAACTCTCACATGGATACCGTTCCGCCCTACCTCCCCCCTCGGATCGATAGCACGACATTGTACGGCCGTGGCGCTTGCGATGCGAAGAGTTTAATTGCGGGCCAGATGATTGCTGCGCAGAAACTCGTTGATGCTGGACTTGGTGATCACGTTCAACTCCTCTTTGTCGTATCCGAAGAAACTGATCACAGCGGTATGAAGAAGGCAAACGAGCTGCATATAAATCCATGCCACATGATTGTTGGTGAGCCTACTGCACTCAAGATGTCGAAGATGCAGAAGGGTGTTTTAAAACTTCAACTCATGCAGGAGGGTGTTGCAGCTCACAGTGGTAAAAGCGGTTGAAATGTGTTTGTTGTGGGAACGGTTCTAACTGTAGCATGGCTAATAGGTTATCCACACTTGGGTAACTCAGCCATCGACCCGCTGGTCGACGTCCTCTACGACTTGAAAAAAGAAGATTGGCCTACATCTGAAGAATATGGTAGCACAGATCTTAACATTGGTTTGCTCAATGGAGGGCAAGCTGCAAACGCTTTGGCTGAGAAAGCATCGGCGATGCTTATGTTTCGTCTTGTGACTGATCCTGATGTAATATACAAGCGCGTTGAGGTAGGAATTATTCCTGATGGACTTCGTTATGTGCACAAACTCATGCAATTAATGGCTGCAGGAAATCGTGGCTGGACGTGTGGGTGTGAAACTTTACACTGCCAATGCTCCGGTGCACCTAACTACTTTGGAGGGATACGACACTGATATCGCATGCTTTAACACCGACATACCTTATTTTAACTTCGATGGTAAGGCCTACCTAGTTGGTGCTGGCAGCATCACGGACGCCCACTGTTCCCGCGAGCATATTCTTCTTGAAGATTTAAAGACTATGGTCGACTACTACTTTGTTCTTGGCAAGCGGTTGATTGAGGTCGGCAAATGATGGACACCAAGCCAGATATAGAGAAAGCGATAAAAATATAAGCTCAGCAGCCGATTAACTCTGACGTGTATTAGTGAGCTGCAATCCAGCAAGAACGTTCAAGGGAATAGCAGATCATTACTGGGTGAGCGGCTTCTCAGCACTGGCTTTCAGATCGAATAGGATCGGATCAAGATTTCCCCATTCGCTTCGCCACTCGATAGTTTTCGCGGCAAAATCTATACCAATGTGCTGCTGGTAGCTGTCAAAGCTTCGCTCGGACCCTAGTGTGCGCTTTTCAGCACTTTTGTCGTTTTCGTTAACACAATTGATATCCAGCAATTGCTTCACGAATTGGACCGACGCATTGCGGCACCGTTTCGTTTCCTCTGTTTCCAATTCTTGGAACACAGGGCGATGCGTCCGTGTCCAAAGGTGGTAAACTACGCTTTTCGAAGGAGTAAAGAAATCCCACCCCGAAGTCCAGAGTCGCGCAGCCATCGACGGTTCCTCTCCAAAAAATAAAAAGCGTAATTTTTCATCGTACGGCACCTCCTCAATTACTCCCGACGTTGAAAAGGAAAAACCAGCAGCCCAGAAAAGCGACGGCAGTGGCCTGCGGCAGGAACCATCAAGCGTAAGCAAAATTAAATACGTGTACGACATAGCTATGCACTTGCATGACCACCCACTCGGTAAATGCCTTTGCAAGAACTTTGCTCGTTTGGCGTAGCATTCCATGCTCGTCAAATGAAGAAGCACACAACAGAGTGGGTCGACATTCTGCGGAAATCTACGGTTAATATGGTGAGAGCAAAAGTCGAAGTGCGGTAAGATTCAAGTAAAAGTTTAGGTCGACACGCCTTACCTTATAGGGCAACATATAACCTAGTGGATATGTCGTCAAGACAGGCTTGGCTGCAGAGCATTTTTGCAGCTCATTGATTAGAAAACAATCCCAACCAGGACGAAACCGCATGTGGCTGTCAATCTGAAGATAGAATTTTTCACCCGCCATAGCTTCTGTGCATGGGCGCGAGCCACGCATGGACCCGCTGCCTCTCGGTAGTTCATCAAATGAACCCGGACTCTGTTTGAAGAGTACTTCTTCTGCAAGTAAGACTGAGTCGCATCGTCATCCTCCGTCTGCAAGCAAATGCCAACAAACACTCGGTCCGGAAAAGTCGCTTGTGCTAGCAAATCATCGACGGTGTGTCTACACTCTGAGTCGCGATAACTGGGGATTGCGACAAAAATGGAAGCTTCAGTTGCATGGTCAAGTAATCTGTTTTCGATTCTTGAAGAGAGTGGACTTTGTACTGATGTTATTCCAGTTTTCGACTTGTGCGTCTGGTTCGATAAATCTTGGAGCGTTTTGCCGTAATACCATATGGTCAAAGCCTTGCGATCGCGGTACGTTGGCAACACCTCATGCTCAACATCTATACTTCTAAAAACCACTAACGTATCCAGCTTTGGTGCTACATCCCAGTGACAAGCACACAATAGTTTTGAGTGCTTCAAATGCACGCGAAGATGGCCACCATGCTCAGGCTCCCATTGATCGTTCAAGTAATATACGCATGTGACGAGACGAACAAGGTCTTCATTAAATACCTCACCACTTTCATTCCTTTGCGCGTTCGAGTAGGTGTCGAAATGCTTAACAAACCGAGCTCCATTACCTGGCTGCCATAATGTGTATACGTCACGAACCTCACGTCAGAAACGTATAACATTTTCTCGAGCAAATACGTACAAAGAATGCTAATTGCGTAGATACGACATTGCGCAGATCCAACTCGGGAGAAACCTTTTTTAGCTCATACACCAGCGATTCCACCTGTTTGCGTAGATACGAAACAGCGGCGCTGGCACTTGTATCATCACCATTTAAATCACTTGGCGCCTGAATCCAAAGGATTTTATCCCCACGCACTGCTCGATTGCTACGCATATTTTCACCAGCGCCGATCCTTGCTTCGTGAAAAGTCTCGCTTTGTGCCTGTTCTAATAGTGCATCTCTTACAGCTAACGCGCTCTGTCGTCCCAAAAAATTCTCCTTCACCACGAAACCAGGAGACTCGGGATGCTTTAACGCTAAAAGATTCGTTATAATCAGTCCATGCACTTGCAACATTATTGCAATTCTACTGTAGTTACGTACTGAAAAGCTCTGACGGACTCAATTTGGATCTGGCCTTTGGAACAAAATCTTTTTCTTGGTTCACTTCATCAACTGACAACTGGGAATTGGTACTCTGCTGAACAGACTGAGGGCAATTTGAAGCTGTAGATACCGGCAACTTATCTTCAAGCGAAGCCTCTACAAGCGCTTGCAGCTCTGGTGACAACGTGTTCAGCAACGTCTTTTTTGAACCCATCTCGCTTCTTCGATCGTCGTATACATGTATACATGTGTATGTCTATTTCTAAATTCTCCAAATTTCTATCCATTCAGCATACCGGTATGGCGAAACGAAACCGCTGGGATTCGGACTCGGACTCGGACGTCGAGCGTCATTCTCGGCGCAAGCAAAAAGCTTCTGCTTATAATAAATCCCATTCCAACTCCAGCAAGGGTTCATCTTCAAAGACCAACGAATTCAACGTTTTGAACGTTTCTAATACCGATGATGTCGCAGTTACAAATGGTCCGCCGAGACACAATTTCTACCTTCTTGGGTGTCGCAGTGTCGATTGCTATGCGCGGATCGGTAAAATTGACGAAGGAACGTACGGTGTCGTTTCTAAAGCTCGAGATAAAGAAACAGGCGATATTGTGGCACTGAAACAGGTCAAAATGAGTACTGATGCGAATCAGGAAGGCTTCCCCATTACGGCACTGCGAGAGACGAACGTACTGCTAGCTCTGGACCATCCGAATATCGTTCAAGTGCGGGAAATGGTGGTGGGATCTACCCCAGACAAGATTTATATGGTTATGGATTATGCGGAAAATGACTTAAAGCACGTGATGCAGACCAAGATGAAGGCTCCATGGCTTCAATCTGAAGTTAAATATCTCTTGCATTCATTGCTGAGTGCCGTAGCATATATGCATGACCGATGGTACATTCATCGCGATCTCAAGACTAGCAACTTGTTATATGATGCACGTGGAGTGCTAAAAGTGTGTGACTTTGGACTCGCGCGCAAGTATGGCTCGCCACTGAGAACGTACACGCAGCTGGTAGTGACGTTGTGGTATCGTTCGCCTGAGCTTCTACTTGGTGCCAAAAAGTACTCGACGGCAGTGGACATGTGGTCGGTTGGCTGCATCTTCGCTGAGATGCTGCTAATGAAGCCGCTGTTTGCAGGACGTGGAGAAGTTGACCAGACGGATCAGATCTTTAAGTTGTTAGGTGCACCAAACGAGCAGAATTGGCCTGGAGTGGATGAAGATGTACCTGAGGCAAATGTCCGAGTGCGTGGAAAGTGGCCAAAGTGTTCTCGATTACGTGACAAATTTCCACTGGCGGCAACTTTTTCGGGTAGCGGATGTTCCTTATCGAAAGCAGGATTTGACCTATTGAGTCACATGCTTGCTCTTAGTCCTCGCAAGCGCATATCAGCCAGGGATGCACTAGCTCATGAATACTTTCGAGAATCTCCACCACGAAAACTTAAAGAGTTGATGCCGACATTTCCTGCGTAGACAAAAAACAATATGATTTAGTTGGCTTTGCGCTTCGTACTTCACTCCGTTTGCTCTACATCTCACTTGCCTTTGCTCATCCAAGCAATCGCAATCCCACATGGCCATACCACTCGCCATCTACATTGCAAACAAAGTATTTGTAGGTCTGATCTTCGACAAATCATTCACGCGGAAGCGGACCTCTGGTTGCGTCAAGTAAGATTTAACGCGTGGAAAATGTTTGCGTAAAGGCCTATGTCAGTTCGAACTTAATGTGAACAGATCAAAATTTGATTCTTATTTTCGGGACTTGGGACTGTCCCAGGGTCCCGTCCCGGGACATTAAGAGAGAATATATTATGAGTGGTTTAGAGTTAATAACTTTAATTAAATCTAAACTAATCCTTCAAACATGTAATATAGAACTGATCTAATAGAACTCTTACTATTAGATCTATCACGTTCAACTTTCCCGATTTATACTCAACCGTGAAGTTGTATTCAGCAAAGAATGACAGCCATTGCGCCATTCTTTGAGAAATGTGTGGTGAAAACAACGGTCCAGCTGCTTTGAAGTGCAGAGTTGGGAGTCGCTTAAAACGACCTCGCCGTGCTATGAAGTACTTTGGGAATACGTCAGCGTATAAAAATACGCTGATATATTCCCGTACTATGATGTACTTCGCAGTACGGCGAGGTCGTTTTAAGCGACTCCCAACTCTGCGCTTCAAAGCGCTGGACCTTCGTTTGTTCATTGGGAACGGTCTCATTCCCAATGTCGTCTGCTTGCAATGTGGATATTCGTTCACGAATATCAACAACATCATCTGTTGCAACGATGACGCAGATCTGTTCTTTCTGGCCATTGTGCGAATTCTTCACGAATTTTGTCCAGCTTAGAGCTGGAAGAGACATCACTTCCGAACATTTTTTGGAGGGTTATCGAGTGCTAGAGAATGGGTAGCTAATCCGGTCTCTGTCTCCGTTCTAGACGTTGATCGTCTCGACGGACTCGTCCACGCGATCAGATGCGCTCGTCTGATCGATCGCCTGTTTTGCGACACGGTGATTGTTATCACTCGTGTGCAAGGCTTCTCCTTCATGGTGGCCACTGCCAACCATGGAATCTTCTCGCTCACGACTGTTCTCGTTCGTGAGTTCTTCATCTTCAACACAGGGGTTGTCTTCCCTCGTGTTGGTATCTTCATTCCCACGGTGACTGTATCCCACCGTGGATAATTCTTCATCACGACGACCGTCGTCGGTCGTGGACACTTGAACACGGGGCTGTTTGTCACCCGTGTTGCTCACGTTACCAACACACAACGACTCTTCTGTTGCGCGTGTTAGTCCCACTGGACTCTTATCAGCGGATGTACCTTCCGCTGATAGTGTCAGATCAGATCTGGTGGTGCCATCACTATCCACCGGTCTGTCTGACGCTGCGGTTGTATCGTTTGATATAGCTGGATTAATCACAGGGTGATCGGTTCCTCTGGATCCACCGCAGTCGATTGGCAGGTTGACCCAGGCGATCGGTGATTTATGCTTGGACATCCGAGGGATGCCCGAGATAACATCGAGCATGTCGTCTAAATCGAGGACGATAAATTCATCCTCGAACGACAGTTCATCCATCACAAGGCGTGTTTGAATTACACGCTTTGAAATCGTCACGGTTGCACCTGTTGCTAACCGGACTGACAACATACTTCGTGGGGTATCAACCTCCACGAAATCCAACGACGTTAGACTTTTAGTTCCAACGAAATTGTATGACGCTTCTGTGTCAAACAAAGCGCGCATGGGAACAACGTTTCCTTGCGGCTTAACCTCCAGGGTGATGAGAGGTTTTTCTTCTTCCTGTACCTTTTGACAGAACATAGTCCCGTCTGGGGATATTATCCTCACATGCCAGATGTCGGCATGTGAGATAACCCTTCCAGTAGGGCACCCGCCCCTACTGGCTATTGCCGTTTTTGGCATCAACAAAGGGATGCCCCTGTTGATGTCGCCGACCAGCGGACTGTCCTATCCGCTGGCTGCGTGGCGCCGGCCGCGGCGCCATACACTCGTGGGCGTAATGTCCCATCTTCGGGCATCTATTGCAGCGAAGAAATTTCTTGTTCTTCGGTTGCCTCGGGGTCGAGGCAACTGCAACCGATAGGTCCATAGGTTCTGGACCTCCTCCGCCCATAATCTGGCGCGGGTTCTGATGTCTTGGAACCAAGTGGTAACTTCGTCTGTCCGGAAATTGGTTGACATGCTGATGTTGCATGTTGAAGTTGAAAAGCTGTTGATCCCTTCGACTGAATTCAGCATGCGATGACGCTGATCGCATGCTAAATTCTTCCCGGATGATTTGGTCGATAGCATCTCTCAGAGGCTTTCGTGGGTTACGATAAAGACTCTGCTTGATGAGGCCATCATTCAGTCCCTTCATAAAGCCAGTGACCTGCATGGCAGGGGGTACCGGCTCATACACAATATTTTGATAGCAAATATTCGATTTTCTGAGCGTAAGCTTGTAAACTAAGCTTACCTTGCCGGAGTTCCATAAACTCTTGCTGGCAACTAAGTTCCATTTCCGGAGCTTCAAAGTTGAGTTTAAGCTCCGCTTTTAATTCTTGATAAGTCACGAACGCAGATTCATCAGTGGATCTGCGACTCATCGCTCATGCCCTGGCACGACCGCCCAGGCATGTTGTGGCAAAATAAGCTTGCTGACGTGGGTCAACAATCTTCTGCGCAGAGATGGCATCTTCCACCTCTGCGAACCATCTTCGTAAGGGTTCACCCCCTTCACCAGTAAAGGGCGGTATTCGCGCCTTTACTACTCCAACGCTTGACGTTAGCGTTGTTGGTGGTGACCCTCCCTCGCTATGTGCTGACGCTCCCGTTCGCGATCGCGATCGCTGACCGTCGACATGTCGGTCAGCGGCTCTTAAACCCTCGTTTCTCTGGTTAATTAGCGGAACGGAACAGTGGTCGTTAAGACGGACCACAAAGTGCTACCAGGTGTAACAGGCTAGCTGTTACAGGCTTACACTGTATAAATTGCAAGTGAGGAAGCGTGCAATTGGTTAGGAACAAATGTTATTTGTTCCTCATTAGTTTATGTAGGATTAAACTTTGGTATGGACTATTTAGTTGGTTAATAGTCCCTTAATTATATGTGTTAATATATAATTAAGACGCGTGGCTGCAAGACGGTAAGTTTAAGAGTGAATATATTATGAATGGTTTAGAGTTAATATACCACCTAATCAAATAGTACTGTTATGATTTGTTCTTAGGTTTTATTAAATATAAACCCGTTATATGCTTTGTTCTTTGGTCTCAAGTCAAAGACCAACTAATTTCGAAATAACTCGATCTAAATTTTTAGACCAATCAAATTCGAATTTAATGTGTCCTACTCGAATTTGCATGGTTTCACATCAAATATCCACTTTCACATCACTACTTTGCTCTTCTGAACTCGAATGCTATAATATACCGAACTTGATTTGCCATCTTTACGTTTGTCCTCATCCGCATTGTTATAGTTCATAAAACTGGTATACTCGATAAGCTTCCTGGTTCGATTTCATCGCATCCTGCATTTCGTTGTTATTACCTTCCGTTTCTATAGTAACGTTTGCGGCACGATTTAATCACTCTGAGTGTAAACCTAAAGCACGAATGAGGGAGGATATTTCCTGCAACTATCTTGTGATTTCTGCGAGGTTAAAGTTTTCAAAATCAATGTTTAGAACCATTTTTGTATACTAACGTAATAGTGTCCAGGAGATTTTGTTTGGATACTAATAAGCGCTTTATTATCGATAGGTTGACTCAACATACAAAATAATTGAAACTGGCAATAAAAGCTTGAGGATGAAGTGGATGTCAAATTACAACATCTTTTGAATCCAAAGGAACCTTTAGCATTACGTATAAGCAAAAGAGTGGCATTTGGCAAATAAAATGGCTACTATATCAAAATCTGGCACTCTATATCTATGGTATATTTTTTTAAGGATACACTACTAAATTAGTTTAATGTGACACACACGATGATATGTCTAATTTCAAAAAGACTGAGTCATATCGAAATTGACACGGTATTTTACGACTTTGCAGATTTGGTATATATATGACTTAATCGAAAAGAATTTATGCACCAAATGATTATAAATACTGTAATTGACGTATAACCAGATGTGGCACTCTTTGATCTGATGGTCTAATAACTATAATTAAATCTAAACTAATCATTCAAGCATGTGATATAAAACTGATCGAATAGTACTCTTACTATTAGATCCTTTCTTGGATTCGGTATTTGCATTCGAATCGGATTTCCTTGTGGACTATATTAGCTTATAATCTAATATCCATATTTCAGATTGCAATACTGAAAATGAAATGTGATATTTCAACTTAAATATCACTTATGTAATGGTACCCCATTATAGGAGGGGGTGCCCCGTTCAAGATGTCGTTGTAAACCACTGCTAATACCGGAATTAAGTCTTTAGTAAAATCCTTGTAAAAGTCGATATTGAGTTTACCTGGACCTCCCGCTTTCCAGCCCCCAAATTGCGAATTTGATATCGTCTTTTGATGGGGGCTAAAATCTGTGCATTTTCCAGATCCGTGACTTGTCGATCTTCCCAAATTGTGACGAAATCTCTAAGCACGGTATCCAGATCCTCCTTCCGAACGGTTCGGTGACAATGCCCGAAGCTCTTATTTCAAATTTGTCGGGAATTCTCGTCTGTGTGTGGCTGGAGAAATTTGGATCAGCAACGGTGATTTGTGACACTAGTCGGTCACATTCCCACGTCGCTGTTCGTCTGAAAAGCCATCGTATAGTACGTTAAATCGTTGTAATCATTTGCCTATTCTTATCTAATTTGTTTTCGCTACTTCATTCGCCGTTATAAGAAGAATTTGTTCCCTGTGTGTAGCGATTCCGTACAAGCCTGGTCAAGTTGGCAGGCCTTTCTCCTCCGACATTTTCCATTCGTTGTCTGACTTGTTTAATGGCCCTTATCGATAGATCACGTATATCGTCCCACTTGGATGCATATGTCTGCGATAGGATAGTCTTCGTTGCCAAAAACGTTCGAATTTCGTATGTTGTTCGGTGTTAGCTTGCACCACAAATCGGATATTGAAGGCGGAAGTGTTTTGATCGGTGTTTTTGCTTAAACCCTAGACAAGACACCGTAAGTGCAATTCCACTTGCTCGTGATCCGATGGGACTCCAGGCCTGCCTACCACTCGTAATATATAGCTGGAAGATAAAATATGTCGAGTCTGCATGCTGATTCTCCTCGCCAAAAAGTGAAATCTGTAAAGTCGACTATCTCATCCATAGTCCACGCCAAAAATTGGACGAGGGCCGCACCTTGTAATCGACAACTTGATATCAAACGGGATAATTCGTGACATTCTGTTGTTTGTCCTCTATTAGATCCGTTTGGATCCTACAATGGGGCTTCAACACAATTAAAATTTCCACCAATCACCTCCCTTGAAAACGTTCACTCTCCTAAGGCCCGTTCTCAACCAAAAGCGTTTTTGACGCATGCGTCGCTAGGCGCACTGCGATTGGTCAGATGACAGGTACAAAAAGAGGCGTTCGACGCAATGGTGTGAAGGAACTGATAAATGGCCAATCCGCATTACTCTTGAGCGAGTTTTCCCACTTTTGTAACCCGTCCGTGAAGGGTTAGGGGACGCGTGCGCTCGGTTGAGACTGGGCCTAAACCCTCGAAAAAATTGATCGATTTATGTCATTCTCCGATGGAGCGTTTATATTCATGAAACGCCATTTTCCCATTTCTATAGTAATGGGTCCAAACAGACGCTGCTGCCACGGGTTAACTATCAAATCGGTGTTGGGAAAGATCAAAATGCCCACTCCCTGTTTTAATTGGTGACTCGCTCCAATATGCCAATCGTTGGTCCTTGTCGTGATGATTCGACATATGTTCTCATAGATTTATTAGTCTTGTAATATGTGCGTTTTTTGTATGAAACTGCACACCGGTCTGGTAGCCACATGAATGTTACGCCATGCTTGCATCCAAGTAGTTCTCGTGCCAGAAGTAAAACCTCGAACATTTTGCGTGAGTCCTCGTCCGAAGGAATGCTTGACCAGTGTTTTATCTTGCCATCTGTACTCCTAATGTCGCCACTGTTTCTCCTCCATACGCATTCTTGTTTTGCATGATATCTTGGGCTGAGTCCATCAGTGAAAGGTCCCGTGCCATGCCCTAAGTAGTGCTAATGATGCCATCCCTTAACTGATGTCCAGATCCGCCCTCGGAGAGGTCAACTTGTTCTGCGTCCGCTGCCTGCATAGAAATGTTAGTTAAAGCCGCTCGAAAGTAACAAGTAATCGCCCGCCACGGTGTCCCATCATCTTGCTCTAGTCTTTTCGCCAGTTCCCGAAATTCTGTCACCGTCATTCGCGCTGTCTGATAACGTCAAATCTTTACCCATATTGGGATCGCTGGGAAGTGCTTCCTCCCCAATTAATGCCGCGATTCGGTGGCCATACACGTGCGCATATAAGGCGATGATCGAGAAATGAAAATGGCAATGTGGTGCACATAATTCCCAAAGAGCATTATTTCCGTAGTTTTAAGAAGTATCCAATGCTGACTGCTCGCGCGCATTGCTTCCTTTTGACTGAAACCTTGTAGGATGTGAGCGCGGTGAGCCCAATCTTTAGGGTCGTTCTCTAGAGATGGGTAAGTTCCACTTAAGGTACTGAGAGTAATCATGGCCTCCCAAAATTCTTTTTCTCCAATCTCGTGCCAATTCACATATAACATATCTACCAAGTTTCATTATAATATGGTGCGGGTGGCTGAAACCTCCAGTAATTCAACCAAAGCAAGTTTGTCCGTTTTCGCCGGCCTCGTCCGACAAGCTTCACTGTTGGAAAAGGAGTGCTTTGTTGATGTTGCCAACACCGACTGTATCGAGTTCCAAACCCGTCCCCATGTTGTATCCTTTTCCTGAGCAAGAGAGTCATCTCCTTTAGCCGCGTGCAGTTCATCAAACAATTCTCGTCGAACTGGTTCCGCTTTGAATGACTTGACTTCATTGCTCCTTTCATAAGTCTGTTCCACAGCTCATTTCTTCTGGAAGTGACTTTTTTCTGCGTCGTTGAACTCCGTTTGGTTGCCCTCCTAGTTTTCGGTCGGTTTTAAATATTTCCGCTTGTCAACGCTACCCGTCACCTCAGACGATTGTTTTAAAGCTAGAGTACCATTGGTATAATTATACCACTCCACCAAAATAGCCTCATCAATGTCGTAAGTTTCCGTTATGTATCTTCTCACTGCGTCATCTTGTACTTTTGCGGTCAACAATTCTTCTTGGTTTTCCACTGATAAATACGAGACAGTACCAATGAGAAATTTTTAAGCAATCCTTTTTTCCGTGTGTCGTCTAATTGTAAAAGCTGTTCAAGTTGGCCATGAACTATGTTACTAATCGAGCTTGTACTGGTGGTGTGACTCCGTGACGATACCGTTCTCGTTGCTAGATGCTTCCATAGTTTCCCGTCCGCTCGTGTAGAAGCCCAGTACTTGTGGAGGATCATATCGATCTCTGCCATGCTCGGTTTGAACCTTAATTGTCCAGTATTAGGTGTTGGAATTCGAAGGCATGTTTCAGTGAAAATGAAATTCCAAGTTAACAAAACAGCGTGGACCACTACATACAAAATTTAGGTTTAAATTACGATTCTGAACTTAATAACACATTTATTATCTTTTTTACCTTACGAACCTACGAGCGGTCACCACTAGTGACGGTGCGGTGCAGAGCACCTCTAAAGTCTACAGGACTAAGTCGGGCACTTAGGCGGAAAAACAGGAGTGCCTACAGTTTCTAGCCGGACTGCGGACACCGGACACTACATTGTTGGTGTCTGCTGCCTAAGATAAAGTCTACATTCCTACAGGTTATGAGCCCAAGGAATTACGGGCTCTAACCGCACAATTGACGTCACTGGAAGTGACTAAGATTGAAGTTTCTTGTTACGATTTTCTTTGTTCTCATTTGGATTACTGGAGATTATCTCGCTTTCTCGTGTGGATTTCTGGTACTTTAAGATTACGATTTTGTTTCGAATTTTAAGTTCTCGTTCTCGTGAAAGATGGATGATGAAAAGGCCGAAAAGGCGGAGACAAGCATGGAGGTCATCTTAGAATACCTAAAGCGCATGGACCGGCGCCTCGAGGCAGTTGAAGAGGCGCGGTCGCAAGGGTTGGCTCCCAGCACGTCGCCAGGGTCCAATAACGGATCTGGGTACGCGAGTGTGTTTAGGGACACCCTAAAAAACCACGGGCCGTTCGGGATGAAGATGACCCTGAACGACCTCGGTGGTGAAGACGGTATTGGGCGCGGGGGTGGTCTGAGAGGCGGCGAAGAGGCCCCACCACCGATGCAAGCGCCGGGACTGAATATACCGGGGATGGCGGCCGGAATAGGAGTGCCTGGAGTGGCAGCCGGCATGGGTGCGCCTGGAAATTTAGGCGGCAACCCAGTGGCAAACGTAAACGGGATTAAAGTTCCAAGGTTAAGCGTGCAGAATTTTTCTGGAGCCGAAATTTACGCAGGCCTAGGGTCAGGCTTAAAACAATGGGCGTATTTGTTTATTGAAGCTGTCGAAGTGGCGGGGTCATCGTTTGATCTTTTAAATCACATTCAGAAGCTTGATCACAAATAGGACAATCCAATGGATGATTTATTAAAAGAAATTCTAATACACTTTCTCGAGCTTTTTGTACTAAAGGTGTATTTGTAAAAAAATTCATATTATACATTAAAGGCATAGCACATGAAGCTACAGGTTTTGGTGAATTTTCAATTTCAACTAAAGACATTCTAACTCGAATTTTCTGATTCTACATGTTCAACATTTTTTGAACATCGCTTCCGGTTTCGTGTGGAACGAGCGATTGAACGTCAACAAGTTTGGGGAGCACCTGGAAGGTGTCACACTTAAGTACCTTCAGGCAAATATTGTAGGGATCGCTTCCGGTTTCGTGTGGAACGAGCGATTGAAGGTCAACAAGTTGGGGGGGGGCACCTGGAAGGTGTCGCACTTAAGTACTTTCAGGCAAATATTGGCACCTGGTGGCAAGTGTCACCAGGCTTGTATTTCGTACTGGAGCAAATGTTGAACGCTTTCAAGGTGAACATTTCGCACTACCAGGCGGCCCAACTTTTCGACGCGGAAAACGACCCCAGAAGGTCCTGGGCCGAACATTTTTTATACCTGGTTGCGCCAGCTCGCGAGAGCGATTCCAGTGGACGGCTAATCGTCGAAAATATCGTGAAATTCGCGGCACCAAGGTTAAAAATTGCGTTGATGGTCCGGTACAATCCGCAAAGGCAGGGCTACCTCCAACACGCGCAGGAATTAATTTCTTGGTCGCAAGAATTGGACGACGAATCTCACAAATTCAAGCGTCAGAATTTTGGAAGACCTGCAGTAAATTCCGTGGACGAACAGAATGGAAAACGCGTGTGTTACGGTTGTGGTGTCGAAGGACATATTAAGCAAAATTGTCCGCAGCAAGAACCCAAGAGAGGACACAAAAGGAACGAAAGACGCAGACGGCAAGGCCCAAAAGATCCGGAGAAACGTTTCGTGCCATCCACAAGTGAATGTGCAGCACGAGGCGTCGAAAAGGAAGTTTTCGAGGACAACTTGTGGATTGTGGATAGTGGAGCAAGTCGGCATTTGATATCCGACGAAGGACTCCTGGAAAACGCGCGTGAATGCAGCCAAAGCGACGCACTAACGTTCCCGGATGGAGGGACGCTACAGGTGACCAAGGTTGGTCAAGTCACGCTGTGTGCAAGTGAAATTTCTGGAAGGAACACCAAGATTACGCTTACGGAGGTTTTCTTTGCGCCAGAATTGGCGAAGAACCTCATATCCCTGGGATGTTTACGTAAGAAGGGGTGCATTTTAAGATATAATGGAAAAAATGGAATTAGCTTTTCGAAATCAAGTTTTATTTAATGTTGAAGTTTACGGTTCTGTGTTTGTGGCGTATCTGCGTGCGGACAGACCACTCGATTGCGCCAAGACATTCTCAAATATGGTTATGAATGCAGCCCAAAGTGATGTAGGGGATGAAGTGCAAGAAGGCACCCTACGTCACTTCCATGCGCGGCTCGGGCATCTTTCCTACGACGCAGTCGAAAAATTGGCCCGAGACCCGAGGTCAGGCATCAAAATTACGGACCATTCACGTCCTAATTGCCTGACCTGCTCGAAGGGCAAGGGACACAAGTCGAGACAGCCCAAGCAAGACTCTGGAAAACATGCACCTATTGATCGCGTGGGTGGGGTGATATGTAGCGATTTGAAAGGCCCGATAACCCCACGCGATCGGCGTGGAAACAGATTTCTTGTAGTGCTCGTGGACCACTACAGCAACTACGTGCGCGTTTTTGCGGCACGGACTAAAGATCGTGCCGCATAGATGTTCGAGCACTTCCTATGCTGGTTTGAAAAGGAATTCGACTGTCGTATCCACGTCTTGCGCACAGACGGTGGAGGAGAGTACCGAAACGTGGACCTATTTTGCAAGCAGACGGGTGTGCGGCGGCAGATTACTGAGACAGGCACACCAGCGTCTAACGGCAAGGCTGAAAGGATGAACCGGGTCATCTTTAACATGGTCCGGTGCATGATTTTTGGATCGGGTGTATCCTTACCTTTCTGGACGGAAGCGGCGGAGTATGCCACGTACATACTCAACCGCAGTCCGACCAGGGCAAACCCTGGAGGGGCACCCCCGATCCAGATGCTTACGAAAATGCCAACGAATATTGGAGACATTGTGGTTTTTGGATCCCCGTGCATGGTATACAGGGATCCGCACTCGAAGTCACTAGCGAAGCACGCAGAGAGGGCCCTAATCTTGGGCAAAAATGACGAAACAAAACGGGTACAAAGCTTGTTATTGAAGGATCGTGTCGTGACGACTACGAGACACGTCACGCAAATTAAAACCCTGAGCGAAGCTGCAAACAAGCAGATCGCGAAGCTACTGAGCGACCCCGAAGGAGGGGCACCTGAACACGAAGCGCGAGCGAGAACCGCGAAACCCAAGCAAGATGGGTCCACAGGACGCGCCAAGGAACGTGGACAGGGTGGAACAAGGAAGTCAGGCCGCAGGATGAAGGCGACACCGAAGGCGGCAGCGCTCGAGAAGTTGAAGCAAAAGGGGAAGACAAAGAAGAGACCTGAAGACCGGGAAGGTACTTCGGAAGGAGATAAAACCGAAGGTGCCCCGGCAGGACAAGAACCAAGCGTGTCGACCCCGGAAAATTTGAATGAAAAGGAAGAAAATCTCCTGTGTGCATTTGCGGTCGTCGAGTCGGGGGCGGGTCAAAGTCGTGCAGCGGCGTCTGAACCCGACCCGACGAAGTATTTCGAGGCCCATAAGGGCATATTGTCGAGCGAATGGAAGGAGGCAGAAGATGCCGAATTACGATCCCTACAGGAAGTGGGAACTTGGCAAATTGTGCGGAAAAGGGATGACAAAAAAACCTTGCCCACGAAGTGGGTATACAAGACCAAGTTGAAGGCTGATGGGACTGTTGAGCGCCGAAAGGCTCGGCTCGTAGCCCGGGGTGATCGTCAAATTTTCGGCGAAGATTATTTCTTTTCATTTCAACGGTGATGGATTTAAATAATGTGAAAATGATTTTGGTTATGGCCATCATCTGGAAGGTGCCTGCACGGCACGGTGATGTGCCTAGTGCTTACCCGAAGCCATCTAAAGAAGAAGACTACGAGATACATTTAAAGGTGCCGCAAGGAATGGAAATATCGAGAGAAAAACTCGAAGAACTAGGCGCAAGGGCGGAAGGTGATGTGGTGTTGACATTGGAAAAGAATCTCTACGGGTTAAATCAGGCGGGGCGTCTCTGGTACGAGTTACTGAGAGACACCCTTGTGGAATTAAAATTCATGCAGTGTCTCACTGACACTTGCATGGTTCGGTCCTAGTGGGAGTCTATATTGACGACCTACTAGTAACCGCCACTGATGAAAAAATGGTTGAAATTGTTTTCGAAGAAATGGCTATTCTGGAGCTAAAAGACCTTGGAAAGGTCGAAAAATTCTTGGGTATGCGGATCGGAGGAGATCCGGAGGGTGGATATTGGATTGACCAAGAACTCACGATTGACGAAATGTTAGACAAGCATGGCCCAAAGGATGCGAACATCGTGAGGACCCCAGTTATGAAAGATGAAGTTCCTGAAAATTTAGATTCACACCTAACGACGATCAAGGATGGGAAACCCCCTACAATCAGGGAATTTCAATCGTTGGTTGGCAGTCTACTGTGGATCTCACGGTGCTCGCGTCCGGACATTGCATTTGCAGTGCACAAGGTGACGAGGCGAACAAATGCACCGACCTTTTTCGACTTCAAAATGGCGAAGCGAGTCGCAGGTACCTTAAGGGTACAAAAACATTGAAGTTGAAACTGAAGCATGATAGTGGCGAAGCTATGCCTGTGCGCATAGTTAGCTACAGTGATGCTGATTTTGCGGCCGATAAGGTCGACCGCAAAAGCATCAGCGCGAGTGTAATTTTCGTAAATGGTATTGTGGCAGGATGGAGTTGCAAGATGCAAGGTGCAGTTGCACTTTCGACAGCCGAGGCAGAATTCGTGGCTGCCGCTGTTGGTGGGAAGCAAGCTCTGGGAATAAGGGAGTTGCTTGGTGAAATTGGTGTGAATTAACGGGCGCCGATTGTCTTGACGATAGACAATCAGGCTGCCATTAAAAAATTGTTGAATGAAGCAAGTGCTGCAAGTACGAAGCACGTCGATGTGAAGTTAAAGTTCGTTAAGGATTACACAAGGAAGGGCAAAACGAGGCCGAAGCACGTATCGAGTGCTGACATGGTGGCCGACCTTCTAACGAAAACATTGAGTGCTGCAAGGATTGGAGAGTTGCGTGATCAAATTGGATTGATTTAAGTTTTTCTCTATTGATTCTTATCGGTTGTGGCTGAAACTAATTGGCATCACTAAGCTGGATGGTATGGAATGGAGCTACGTACCTGTGGTGATGTGGAAAATTACATGTGGTTGCATGGATGTCCCGAAGTTTCGGAAGGAGTGTTGGAATTCGAAGACATGTTTCAGTCTAAATGAAATTCCAAGTTAACAAAACAGCGTGGACCACTACATACAAATTTTAGGTTATAAAGTACGATTCAGAACTTAATAACTTAATAATACATTTATTATCTTTTTTTACCTTACAAACCTACGAGCGGTCGCTACTAGTCGCGGTGCGGAGCAGAGAACCCTTTTAAAGTCTACAGGACTAAGTTGGGCGCTTAGGCAGAAAAACAAGAGTGCACACAGTTTCTAGCCGAACTGCGGACACCGGACACTACATTGTTGGTGTCTGCTGCCTAGGATAAAGTCTACTTTCCTACAAGGAGATACTCAGCCGTCATTATAACCTTATCCCACCAGGTTTGTCAAGTTGTTGATAGTGAAGACTAAACTGACGTTATTTATTATTATTTCAGCCAATCCAATTTGTTGATGGGCGCGGGGCCGTGGCGTGCAAAACTGTGCAAACCGTTTGATCCTCCATTATGAGATCGAAAGATTTTGAATCGGTGATGCATCTGATTGGTAAGCAACTAAGTAAACTCGGTAAATCTGTTTTTTTTTTTTCTTTTTACCACTTCACGCTATACCATAATAGTATAGACCCACACAAATTCAAATAAAACGTCAGTGAAGCATCACGTAGTGATCGCCACCACGCGATGGAGAATTCATAGGTCCCATGACATCGATGTGGGTAGCATCAAAAAGCCCGTTTGACTTCACCATGCTCTCGATTGCTGCAAAAATCCTTCATAGTTAACTTGCCGCAGGTACATCCACTGAAAAGTTTATCTTCCTGACACCCTTCTTGTGTCTTAGCTACTTCTAATCATTCGAGAGGAAGGTATGTCCCAAACGAGCGTGCTAAATGCTAGCATTTGAGCTAGCCATATCGGAAGCTGCAACTTCCTTGGTTTCTTTCTATATTACCATGACCCAGATATAAACCGGACCCTGTTTTTTTAATATCAGCTACGACTTTCCACCGCGAGATATATCATACTTGTCCGATCAAAATGTAAGTTGCACTTTCTCGCTGTTTGGAGACGGGTGTCAACATTTGACTGATACAGCTCATCCGCAAGGTAGTTCGTCTTACTGCAATTGAGTGCGAATCTGATGATACCGTTTGTTGCAGTAAGGCGTTCACGATTAGCCATTGTTGCCACAAATGGTCGAGTCAGCTCCTCTATTTATGTGAAGTCTTCTAATTCGCTGGCTACGCTATTAAGCAGCCATGACAAAGTGTAGTGTACCCTGCTAGGATACACAGCTGTAGATCCGCGTGCCTGTAACCAGCTGAGAGGTATAGAGCACTTCAGGGTGGGGAACCTAATGGTTAGTAATGCTCACGTGCCCCTGGGCAACCCTGCACTACATGGTTGGTGGACGTTGAGTTGGAGGCAAGTTTATTTAATAGGTTGTCATTGTTGGATTAGTGGTCTACAAGTCAAGGGACTGAAATAAACGTTGGTGACTTTGGGAGTTCCAGCTCCCAATTTGGTTTGTTTGATTTGCTTACGTCTTGTGAATACTACAAAAAATTCTTTAGTTGCAACAAGTCTGGCAAGGAAGGACAAGGAAACAAGTAAAATGGTGGCGGCACGACGCAGTGAGGATTCCCAATTAGAAGGAAGGAGTTTGATGTATGCTCCGATTCCCCCGAGGATCAAGAGCATTGCGTATGACGAGCTGGGTCAGTGGAAGCAGGATCGAAAGAATTACGAGATTGAAGTTCGTGAACGATGTGAAGCTACGTCTACAAAAGTGGAGGACGTGATGGTGAGTGTCATGAGCACTATGGATCAAGGCTTGCTTGACATGTGTTGTATGCTCGAGTAGGACATCAAGCGAGAAGACTTGACGGAAAAGATTCTAGTAGAACGCCTACATGGTATTATTGGAAGCATCATGAACGATCAAATTCCGGACATGGACAAGGTGTTTGAAAAAATCAAGATGAATCTGAAGCAAAAGACGTCAAGGCCCGTGTGATCAAATATTTTAATCAGTACCAATGTGTTGAATACTAAGAAGCGAGGTCAAATTTTGAGATGTGATCACTTGGTCAAGCATCTGAACCCACCAGAGCTGCGAGATGCCGTGACTCGGGCTGTGATTATGTTTGATGCGAGCGAGAAATGAGATATCAAGAAAGTGTACAATCTGATTCTGACCGAAGCAAAGGGACAAGACCGTGCTTTCCAACGACAAAAACGTGATAGACGAAGGGAAAGTCCAGCGGATCGACATTTAATGAGGCCAAAATCTATTCCGGTAATGACCCAGCAGAGAACGGGTACATACCATGGGGGGAAGAAAAAACATCGGAAGGTGCCTGCTGAGGGAACGGCCAGGACTATAGTGAGGACCGAACCCCATACAAGAGCACCAGAGAATAAGAGGGTGACGGGTATCAAGCCAGAACAAGCAAGTGGTGGACTACAGTGTTATCAGTGTGGGGCCCCCATTACAAAGTGGATTGTCCTGAAATTGACGAAGCGGAACGAGAGAACCCTAAAATAAATAAAAAATTTAAATTAAATTTTATTAAAAATTATTAAATAAATTTAAAAAAATTTAATTAAAAAACGCTCTCGCTTCGTCGCCGACTCTGACGATGAATCGACGGATCTGGACGAGCGAAGAGAAAATAAGGGCTAAGCGATCTCAACGCAAATTTAGGGCGAAACGGGTCAACGTTTCAAAAGAAGAGAAGCGCGAGATCATAAGGGATCCATCTGGTCCGATGGCTATTGTGAATGGCGTTTTGAAACTACCGTATTTTCCCGATAATGGCTCCTATTATAACCTGATTAGTCAACGCTATGTGGAGCAGTTAATAAAATTGGGCGATCAGCTCGAAATAGTGCAACTGGACCAACCAGTGAGGGCTACAGCTGTTGGGGGACAAGCAATCACGGCTGCGGAAGCGATTGATATGTCTATTATTATAGAAACAGCAGCAGGACCAGTACGACTACAGGAGAAAAAACGATATTTGATTTTAAGCTCTGATGAAAAAGAACTCATCATTGGCCAAATGACCCTTAATGAACTTGGGATCGATGTTGAAAGACAGTTGAAAATCCTTGCAAGTCAGTCGGCTGATGCCAGTGACCCTCACGAAGAGAATGATGTGGTGGTGGCTGGTATTGTCGCTTTTGATGTGACTCGTGAAGAGATAGAGTCAATGTTACGTCGATCTCTGGGTCGTGGACTTTCAAAAGAGCCAGTAGAGCGACTAAGGGTGTTGATTGGCTTGTATGATCTGTGGCGAGTGGTGCTAGGAACTGACCCTCCTGCGGATGTTCCTCCATTAGAGATCCGGCTCAAGCCCGGTGCAAAGCCCTACAAAAATGTAAGGCTCGGAGATACAGTCCGCAAAAGAGCGAATTTTTGCGTAAGTTCATCGAGGAGTTAGTGTGACTCGGATTGGTTTATCCCAATAAAACTAGCCGATGGGCATGTGCTGCTATACCAGTGAGCAAGGTGACACCGGGTGACTTTTGTCAGGCAAGTGATTACCGACCTGTAAACGACCAAACGGATTCGATAGTTGGTGTAATGCCAAATCTCAATGTCGTATTGGAAAATTGTCGAGGCAAAAAATGTTTTGAGGTTTTGACTTCCTGAAGGGGTTTTGGCAGTGGCCGCTACACCCAAATAGTCAAACGATCATGAGTAACATGACGGATCGAGGTGTATTCACACCTACTCGAGTATGCCAAGGATCGACTGATGCAGCATTACATTTCCAACCTACTATTGAGCAAGTCTTAGACGAGCTACTATACAAAAATATTTTAGTATAGATAGACGACATCTGGGTGTTTGCGGATTCAAACGAGGAGGAGTTGGAGACTATACTTGGCCTTTTGAATGCAAAAGGGCTGAAGTTGACTCCAAGAAAGAGGTCAAGTGATGTGGTTGCATTATTAGTCCGGACGGAATAATCCACGACCCAGATCGTATTGGAGCTTTTTGTGGTATACCAGAGCCAAGAACGGCGGCGGAACTTCAACAATTTATTTGTGCCACCAATTGGATGAGGGAATGCTTACCAGACTACGCCAGAATGGTGGAACCACTCCAGCAGTTGCTGGATCGTGCGTTAGCAGGGATGGCAAAGACCAAAAGGGCTGCAGCTGGCGTAGCAGTGGTGATGGATGAGACCGAGCAAGAATATTTTGCAAGGGTAATTGATCTATTGAAAAGGGCGGCAACTTATGCTTACCCAGACTCAGCGAAAAAGATGTGCGTGCTTACTGATGCGTCTGATCTTGGATGGGGTTTGGTGGTGACACAAGTTGGCGATTGTCAGAAGGACGTTCCTGTACAAAACCAGAAACATGAACGTTTAGTTTGTATGGGAGGTGCTTTTCGTGGTGCGTCGCTGAATTGGAGCGTGATTGAAAAGGAAGCTTACCCAATTGCACACGCTTGTGAACACCTGGAATATATGTTGCTGAGACCTGAAGGTTTTAATTTGTAATGTGACCACCGGAACATCGTACATCTGTTTGCACCAAACAAGGAGCTGACGAAGCACGTGCGGGAAAGTTATTGCGATGGTCAATGAAATTGCTTGGCTACAAATATCTTTTAGAGCATATCAAGGCCCTAACAATGTGTTGGCTGACCTAATTTCTCGTCGGGGAGACAAGGATGCCATAATGACGTCAGTGCGGCGCGTCAAAACACGGAAAAGACAGCAAGAAAGCCAGGAGAAGGAGAAATGTAAGCAACCTACGGTGCCAAGACCATTGGACAATGATAATTTGTGGGGCCGACTTTAATGGAAATTTTCAAGATACAGAGGATGAATCATACCCCAATCAATGGACTGATGAATGATGAGGGCGTGGTACAAGTGAATGGATGAATTTGGATTCCGGTCGAACCCGACTTGCTGAGACGCTTGATGATCATCGCACATTGTGGACCGAATAATCATCGTGGGGTACATGTGATGGAGAGCCACCTTAAGAGGATTCAAAACGCGAGAAAAAAGTGCTGGAATTTTGCAAGCAGTGTCTACTATGCCTACATGTGAAGGGGGGCAAGGTGATTCCAAGACCGTGGGCGGAAAAATTCCGTTGCAACAAACGAAACGAAGCTTTGCACTGGGATTTTATATACATAAGAGAAACGACAAATATTTTCTTCTGCTAAAAGACGAAGCATATCATTTCACTGAGTTGATACCATGTGATGAACCAAGATCTGAAGTGGAGCAGAGGCCATATTGTATTGGCATAGTCGGTTTGGGGTATTGGTATAGTCGGTTTGGGTCTCCAAAAATTTGGTTGAGCGGCCGGAGTACCCATTCCAAAACTCAGACAACCGCCGAGTTGAATCAAAGGCTTAAAAGCCACCAAGAGTTTGTTCTCGCATATTGCCCGTGGAAGAACGGTACAGTAGAGCGATTGTACAAGGACATTATGCAAGTAGCGAAGGCGTTGATCTTGGAATACAAGATCAGCAAAAAAGATTGGATTTACCTCGTGCCTTTGGTACAGTCGAGCATCAATAATTTCCTCGTACCGTCACTGGCGAATCATGCACCAATTGAAGTATTTGCAGGACTGGTACGGCAGTCGTCTCTGGATATAATTGTGTTGCCAAAAGAAAATGGGAAAATAATTACGGGTGATATGACCAAGCCAAATATCGTAGAGAGGCTGCAAGCTTTGAGAGAGAGTTTGCAGCAGATGGACAAGGAGGTTTCATCCAACAAGGAGAAGCAGCAGGTTAGAAACATGAGAAGCGATGGGGGCTTTGCTGCGGGTGACGTTGTGCTGCGATCAAGCGTTGATGAGACCAAACACAGGCACAAATTGCTGGTGACATGGGTTGGCCCATATCGAATTGTCAAGGCTGAAGAATGCTATTTTGTGCTGGAGGACCTACTGACAGGGAACGAGATGGAAGTACGAAAAAAAATATGCGGATGAAGATTTCTCATGTCCAAGGAATTGTTGGACCATCTGGCTGCCCAAGAGACGAGGTTGGCCATTCGTAACATTGTAGATCATCGTTTCAATGGGAGTAAGAAACAGTTTGAAGTCAAGGTGGCATGGAGAGGTCTTGAGACGATCGAAGATTCGTGGGAAGATCTTTCAGCCATGTGGAACGACGTGCCTCGATTAGTAAAGAAATATGCTATTGGTGTGACGGACATGAAGTTTCAAGAAGCTGTGAACGCTCAGTAAGTACTTAGGGTAACTCTTGGAAGGGTGGTATAGTGTACCCTACTAGGATACACAACCGTAGATCAGCGTGCCTGTAACCAGCTAAGAGGTATAGAGTACTTCACGGTAGGGAACTTAATGGTTAGTAATGCCCTCGTGCGCCTGGACAACCATGCAATGCATGGTTGGTGGACGTTGAGTTGGAGGCAAGTTTATTTAATAGGTTGTCATTGTTGGATAAGTGGTCTACAAGTCAAGGGACTGAAATAACTTTGGTAGTTCCAGCTCCCAATTTGGTGTGTTTTATTTGCTTACGTCTTGTGGATACTACACAAAAAATGTCTCGGCAGCCTAAAGTAAGAACTCTTCTTCATCAACTAGGTGTCGCTTGCTGGCAATGAACATGTTTATGGCCGTGTTTACCGCAATCACAACACTTCCTTCGAAATTTTTCTTTGTTGCCGCGGTTGCCGCTATCGCCATGTCCCCAACGACCATTCCGAGAACTATAATAATCTTTTCTTCTTTTTTGACTGATAACTGGAATAAAAGGCTGTCTTTCCTCATAGCGAAGTGGTCCCGGAATTGGTTTACGGACTGATGAGGGATAAATCCACTAAACGGATTGGTGGAAATGTTAGCCCAAGCTAGCTGCCCGGGTCGGCTACTAACAGACATCGGATGGCGGCTGCCGGAGGTGTTCAAGAACGCTCGCAAGCGCCGGACCAGTACACGGACATGGAAACAGGCTAAAAGAGGTGATCCGAATGCTGTGGGTCAGGCCAACCAGAAGTTGACCAGCTGGATCAAGTTGGGCTAGAAGGCGGTTGATGGTGGCCATAGGTGGTCAAGGGACAGAATGGTCAAGAGACAGATACGAGGCTCCAGGGAGCCATGTCCCTGTAGTAGCCGGACGGAACACCGGATATTAGTGAGTGGTCATGAAGAAGGAATATGAGATGACGGCCAGGTACCGTCCAGGACGAGGTGGATGACCATCCATGCTGGTCATGCTATTTGCTGTACAGTACACAAAACGTCCAGGTTAAGCTGGTCACGCTATTTCGGGTAAGGTACATAACCTTCCAGGTCAAGCTGGTCGGGCTATTTTGGGTAGGGTACACCATAGGTTTATATTGGATCTAGAGATAAATACAAGTATACGTCTCTCTTTCTAAGAACAAGTCGTCATTAGTCTACAGCAGAGGGCTAACAAGGTCCCCTCTAGTTGTCATTGGTTTGCCCGGTGAAGGTTGAAAGGAACCCACCGGAAGTCCCCTGACCGGGAGTCGTTCAGAAAACTTATACTCATTCAAGTCGCCCCTGTTTGGAACACGGCTTAGTTCTATTGGAAAGTGAGGTGAAGTTTTGGCTTACTGTGGAAGATCGTGGAATATTGATTGGATTTCCTGGCTACACATAAGATTGGAATAACCCTTTGTTATCTAGGGTTAAGCTGGCCGATCGATCAATATCGGTTCACCATTTGCGGTATACTAAACTCAATTATAACGCCAGTCCGCTCCCCGGTGAAGATTTCCGCCCAGGAGCAACCCTAGTCCTAACCCTCGTCCACCTTATTAAACTGGCTTCCAGCTTTAACGTTTTGCCCTAGAGTCCACCAGGAGAGCGTAACCGCCAGTGCTGACGGGTACACCAAGGTGAGCTTTATACAAGATGGATCATCCCAGTCGTCACAGCCAAGGTGATGGAAGTGGCCGGTCCAGCCAGCCTGATGCTGGTTCGGACCAAGACCTGGATGGACGGAGTACTCCCTCCGACAGGCTCCCGTGGGTGTTCGCATCTCAGAAGGAATTTCTGAAGGCGAATACACCACAGATTTTCTCACGCTTATGACGTGTGGTTAATTCACCCGGAAACATTTCTTTTCACTTCCAAAACTGAAACGGTGCCATGAGCTTCTATAATTTCCACCATACCGTCATGTGATTCAGAAACAATACCAAGTAAAAAAGCAATTCGCTCATTTTCAGCCATTGAATCTAATTACTGTTAAGTGCAAACAATGTCATCGAGCGCTATGAGATGGTCCATGCGTAGGCATCTCAAACCCATGGATCTCCTTGCGTAATTACACACGATGTGCAAATTTTTCTTGACACAAAATTGCAGAGTATTTTCCAGCATGAACAGCTGAAGTTGCTTCACGAAACATGATTTGATATTTTCGGCCCCAAAAGCTTGACCCGTATCCCTGACGTTTTTATACCGTTGACTTTCCATTAAGCGATCTCGCGCTGTGCGCTCTGATCGGGCTTCAATCAACGTGATCCAACAATTTCGTACGCGCCATTCGAGCCCACAGGAAATAATTGTCATCCCGCAGAATGCCGATGAGGACTTTGGTTTTAGAGCTCAAAACCTGAACATATGCAGCCTGTAGGAAACGCTTAACGCTGGTAGGGACGATATCAATTGGAAAGTTAATAGCATTAATATCATAGACAGGCCCTTGGTTCACGGTTTTCTCTCCCCTCGCTACGCTCAGCCTTCTATACTGCTAAAATACATATGTATTGATCAATCGCGAATCTGATTTTAACTGGGACGAAGTGTAAATATCACAATGCTATCCAGCATCGATAGCAATACCTACGTAAATACCCCCATTCAAATTCAGTCCTCTGGACTAGATTACCTAAATATCAAAGGGCGAGCTTCAAATCTTGCCCCTCTATCTTTCCACATGTGCATTTTATGCACCTACATTACTGCAAAGCACAAAGTCCAAGCCACTTTTTGACCTCTCTTTATAGTGGATTGCAGACAAAATTGCCGATTGTGCACCATTAAGCACGCATGCAGCAAGTCGTGCAGGTAGCTAAAATTATGTTTAGAGTCAGTATACCGGATAGCCAAAACACATCGTCACTTTGCAGTCATATAAAGCACTATATGGTTGACACTGATGTTTGTGTTGGTCACCACTTCAATTTCCACTATCAAAATATTTGAGTTTTAGCGCGTTGTTGTTTCCTTTATTCAAAAACGTTAAGTGACAATATTTCTGTGATTTGATTGACTAACCGTTAGCACAGGAGAAAATGCAGGTGCCAAAGCTTTGTGGTTGTCAAATCTATGATACTTTAAGGTAAGCTAATTAACCGATGCAAACAGATTACAAACGATGCTCAATGTATATACATCCCACGAATGACTGACAGCGCGCGCATCTAGTCTTCTTCTCCACTCACCGATTTGGCTCCAAGGCGACTCGATTCACCACCAATATTGATTTTAATCTCTTGAGGGATAGAGCGATGTTACAGCCACAGTTTCTGTGAGTGCGTAGTTTAGCCACAAAACTCTCGTGACCTTCTTGCAAATAAGGGTGAAAGTTTAGCAAAGGATCGGCGTGAAGCAAATAACGTCGACGGTGTGAACAAATCTTTTTTTGCTTATTACTCGGTTATATATCTCTACGATAAGAGTTCAAAACAAATGAATAGACCTGCCTTGTAAAAAGCGTTCTTGATAGTTTCTTTACTACCGAACTCAGAGCTTATAAATCGATCGCTGAAACATGTCAATACGTCGCCCGCGCGCGTCGTTGGGTGGCTTCCTGGTAGTGTACAGTTCCGTGTTGCGCTCGCAAATGTTCTTCTTGAATGGCAACATAACGAACGTCATCAAGATGAGCCACGCCGGAACGTCAGCCGTCGGTTGGGAACATAGATGACATTTGCACCCATGTGGGCGAGGCACTCGCGGACAGATGCACTGTAAGTACTAAGACTGTCCAAGATGGGAACAGTTGGTCCTAATGCCACACGAGATCGATCCGCTCGTGCATCGCGCGTTCGTCAAACCATGCGTTATTGTGCACTAAGAAGGCGGCCACAGACGGCTCACAGAAATTTAGGAGCTGTTGGTACACGTCTGTGTACGGCTCGCCCTCAAAAACGAAATGCGGCGTCAGCATGCAATCATCCGCGCATATCAGTTGGTCCACTTTGCAGTGGTAACTGCCCTTTCCACCACCGTTGCAGCAACGCGTGTCACTCCCACGAACTCGATAGTCGAAGTGTCCATGTCAATACACAGCGGTTTGGTACCATGTACAAATGATGGTGGTGGAGCGGATTCTTGTTGCAAGAAGTAATCCATTAAAAGCCCAGTAGAAACCTTTCAGCAGCGGCGGGTTCTTGGTGCGTCCCGTGTACGGGCTCAGAAGGATGAAAGGTCCATCAGGATTAATAAGTCACTTATCCTCATTAAGAAATACCGGTGATCAGCATGCCAAATTGTTGGAAACACTGCGTCTGCCTATTGACAAACAAATCAAAAAGCAAAAAACTTGAATGGCCTTAGCAGCGCATTTTATGTGCAACAAGGAACCGAGCCTAATGACGAAGATAAATTATATTAATTTTTCTCTTTGCAAAATTTTAACATCGTCGCGCTTAAACATTCAGGCTCTTTTGTTCGTCGAATTTCAAAATATCTGCCAATCCCACCTTGCTCCTTCATGTGACGAGCGGCGTCGCCAAGTGCCGCAAGAGGTCAATGCACACAGCCTAAAGTGTCAATCCTTTTTTACACATGCTATTCAGTATTTGCTGAGCTCAGACGTCGCCCGGCTCACCGCACATCCAACGTCCAGAGCACATCCACGATGCAGAAAGAGCTCAGATTAGCGCAACGCTTCACTAAGCATGGTAGGAACTACAACGCGTTTCTTTGGCACAAAACTATAGGGAGCAACATTATATTGCGTGGCAGATAACCTATCCATTTTTTAAGTTTACTATCGCAGAAAATATATGAAGCTTTATTAATAATTAGGGCGTCGCTTTTAGGTTAACCTTCCTTCAGTAGACCACTTAATCAGAGATAGACCAGCCAATGTCGATACCAACCGGATTTTTGTATAGGGTAAGAAGGAATACCTCTAAAATATATCTTATAGACGTCGATGTCTTAAAGGCGACGCTCCTATATTTGAAGCAGTTTTAAGGCATTTGGGATTTTCATGTGTTTCACACTAGAAGGGTTGTACATAACTTTTGGTGTGCACAGAATTAAAATGGCGTGCAGTGCTGGTGGTGGACTCGTTCTATCGACATTGCTACGAGTTCGGGATGGACTTTCGAGCTGGAGAGCAAATTTGCCATTGCCGTTGGCTGCGATAGTAATTTGTCCACTTGCTGATCTCATTGGAAACGAAGATGAAGTTGGTATCATAAATTCACCATGATTTATTTTTTTTGCTAGTCAACACTGCATCCTTCCGCTAAACATAATAGCCGCAAGTGGTTTATTGTATCACCCGACCTATAATGACCTAGTACGTGGGCGGATGTGCAATGCATCCCAATGCAATAATTGCTAACGAGCTCGCGCTTCCGTTTCTTACTCATATAGAATTCATGTTAAAACCTAAAAGTTGTGGGATCGGGTAGATGTCATCACAATAGCACGGATCAGCTGCATCATGCGTGTGATACCTGTCCCCGCCGCAATCATCACGACATGACGCACATTGCTTAGCTTTTGTTGACCACCAACAGTCACCACTCCAGCTGCGGGGTGTGCAATCCTATCCTGTGGTCCAAGAATTTCTACAATATCACCCACGGTCAAATTGCGCAAGTATATTTTTCTTCATAAGAGCACCTAGAATGAGCGGCAGAAGATGCAAGAGTTAGATGAAAACACGACAGAGCAAGAAATATACACGTGCTTATACAGTAAAAACCTGCACCTCGCGTCATCGTAGCATTCCGAAACAGAATAAGCAACCCTCCCTACCGCGTGCGGCCAAATCACCCCTGAGAGTGTTTTGAACCTGGCGGAGCCACCAAACTAAAATTTAGTCTCAATTTTCAAAAATAAGCAATTATATCTTATAGTCGACGCGCTTATAATTGAAGCAATTTTGTGTCATGTACCCATCGTCAATAAGATATAATTTAGGGTATGTGATAAAAGAGAAAGCTTCTGATCAAAGACTGAGCAACCAAGAGTATGTGATAAAAGTGAAAGATTCTGATCAAAGACTGAGCAACCAAGAGTATTTGATAAAAGAGAAAGATTCTGATCTAACACAGAGAGCTTCATTATTCGGCTTTCAAAAAAGATGCTGACTAATTAGCTCACCTATAAAATAAAGACGGAATGTATACCAGCCAAATAGTGGACGTATGCACTGAAGTCAACATAATAGTACAGACAGCTTACCATTCAAGAGCACAGTCTGCGCACGCCTGGTTGTCTTGCTCTTATATCGGAGTGGAACTATAATATTAAAACAAGGTGGAAAATATAATAATAATAATAATATTAATAATAATAATAATAATAATAATAATAATAATAATAAAATAATAATAATAATAATAATAATAATAATAGGGCGCTGATAAAGCTAACCTTTGTCTCGGCCTTTTCCGGAGCATCGGTAGTCGACATCACCGCCTTAGGCACTTAGGCATGCAGTGTCTATAGTATGAATCAAGACACAGTAACATCCTTAAGAACGTAGTTTCACATACAAATTACTGAGTATCGCCCTATCTTTGGAATTTTTCACTTCGGACTTGCAGCTACTGTATCATTTGTATAGCCACTTTTTTCTTCGTCAGCTGGGCTGTCATCACAGACCCCGTCTCTTAATCCGACGTCGGAACTTCTTTCAATTATGGCCCAGTCGGTAATGCACCAGGGTTTGCTGTTGAAGTAGTAGTGTGCAAATTTGATTCATCTGGATGCATATTGGTGGCCATCGGAACTCAAAAGTCGGTTCGAGAGTGCAAATACACAACCAATTTCATTCTCAAAGAAAGAAATGAGGTCGTTGTCATTGTATATATACCATAGAAACCTTCTCATCAACCGCTGGCGTATCGTTCAGATCCAATGATTGTCTCCGGTGAGGCTGTACCCTAATACATGTATTACTTCTAGTGATACATATACTATTTAAATTAATATATTTTTATATGTAATAGTAAAAGGTCTTGTTTTCTTTTTTGATCAGTTTCCCGGTAAATTCATTAATAAGGTAAACTGCCAATTTGGGGCCTCCTGCCAATTTGGGGCCGCTCCTGGTTTTGCCCAATAAGCGTTGACAAAAAAATGTCAGCGTATCAATTGGTAGAAATAAACAAAATGATAGCGTATCGATTGGTAGATTTGTTTTTACTAATATTAAAAGGGGTAGGTGTGGTAAAGGTGATACAAAACTCATAGTAAAAAGCGGCCCCAAATTGGCATTCCGTACTTTTGCGAGACGCGCACAGAAAGAGTAAATATTTTTAATGCATTAGCCCATTAGCGATATATAAACGGCTATAAAAAATCCTGATTAGATGGACTTTTACCCAATACTTTTTTTTGCGACAGATTATAAATAGGAGAAAAGTTATGACTACAACAGTGTACAGAAATTAAAGAATGTCCCAAATTGGCAGTTTACCTCAGTAGTAAAATGTAGTCTAATTAGTCTTAACCATTAGCTACTGCGAACATATGAAGACTAGAATGTAATCTATGCTCATTTAATATGTAAGTCGGGTTCTTGCTCGGCAAACCTTGTTTTCTTGGTCGTCTGAAGTCGTGATCCGGTGCTGGGTCTTGGTTGTATATGCACTTTAAACTGCTTAACAGTCGAATCCCGTCTTCTTTCACAACACTGCCTTGAAAAACAACTTGGTCCCGGAGTAGCCATCACCACGCCGATACAAGTCCGCAAAATCCTTTCCAGAGTCGTTCTCTCTGTATATCATCGCTATTATCCATAAGCAATCCTGGGTGTGGTGGCCCCGTAGGCATATCCTCACCCCCTTGCATCCATCCTTCCTTAGCCACGGCGACTTGCTTAATTAATACGTGGTGTGGAAGTCCCACATGCACACCCCGTAGCATTCTCCCTGGCTTTCCTTCTTCATTATCAACGTAAAATTGCACGCTTAAATTTGGGTGTAGTGTCCCCGCAGGCTCTTCCCCACCCCCGAACATTCCTCGCTGGTCATCAACAGTTTGCCTAGGTTTCCCAGGTGTAAAGGCCATCCAGGACCATTCACACCCCCAAAGGTTCCTCCCTTGGTCACAAAAGTTAACAATGGTAATCCGGGGTGAGGTGGCCCCACAGGTAGTCGTGGCCGCCACCACCTCACCTTAGTCGTAGGAACTGGCTCGATGTGAGACCAGCCCGTTTGTCCTGAACAGAGTTCACCGCCGCCCTTATCGCTGCAGACGGTGAACTCAGTTGCCCGCGTTGGCATGACGTGCTCCCGTCCGGAGGAGGAGGGCTTGGCCCCGTGCCCAGGCCGTTCGTCCTTTTCAATCCGTAGCTCCTGATTTCTTGCCAGATCCTCCCCATCCTTGTTTGGTGAGGTCTTGGCTGCAAATTCGAAATTGGGTAAATTCATTATCTCTGTGACTCCTTAGAGGGGTTTGTCGACACGATTTTTGCCAACGAATGAAATATAACTTCCAATTTGATCGTAAATTCGTTTTAAAGAAACCACTCGGTTTTTAATCATGAGGTCTAGTATCCTATATTATATTATATTTTTAATGAACTATCTCTGGTGCACAGTTAATCACTCGCTTCACCATCAGGATCTGACGTGCTGGGCACTATCGGGGTTGGGAATGAGTATTGTGCGCTCGACGGTCCCCGGGGTAGCAACCGGGGTACCCGGTCCTCGATATCTGCTAGTAGGGCACCCCGCGCCTTCTGGGCGACTCATTTTTTTCGTGGCATTTTACGCACGAGCTCCTCCTTTGGGGAGGCGGCATTCAATGCCAAAGGCACGGGTACGCGGCAGTTTAAAGCAACGGTATCAGTTTATTGAAGAAGAACTCCGGTTGCCGCGGTTGTAATGACTTCCGCGTCCGTTCGATGTGTCGATGGCGTCTAACTCCATCAGTTCCGATCTTTGTCCTTGGAGCGTCAAAGCTATATTTTAAGTAAAACGAACATACCGTATAGCACGAAGACAATTTATTCTTACAGGGTGGTTTGCACGGCACGCATTAACAATATAGTGTTAGACCCTCCTGCATCCCGTATATAAAGACATGGACTTGTGACCCTATGCTCTATTGGATACTGGACACTAGGTGTCGTGCCTTCTGCACGTAATCTCGCATCGATAAACTTCTTTGTTTTATTGCAAGAAGTCGAAGTCCACACGCATGCGTGATTCATCTTGGGGTGGCTCGAACACGAGCCGAAGGTCACTTTGGATAGCATTCCTGAAAGTGAAAAGTATATTCGTCCACCAAGGGCTCATTCCGTGGCCTTACCGGAGAGTCGTGAGAGCAAGCAGTTGGCCTTTGCTTGCTCCGCTTCGAGCCTTCCTCGAAGCGATCGCGATATCAATTTCGCGATACCATCGGTTGAGATGTTGTCAATCCGGTTCGACTGAATAACGTGAGGTTATCATTGTGACCGCGTCGGACCGTGACAGTTATTTCCCGTCGATTCGTATCAGCCAGCTCGGGGGCCGTGAATCCGTGAATAACTTCACGTTGTACCTTGGGGTCGATGGTCGAAGCATCGGTATAACGAAGATTTCGCCTGACACTGCTGCAGGCGGTAAAAGACATCCCATTCAACGGTAGTGAGGTGAGGGAAGTCCGTGTGGTTTAGGACTATCCTTGATCCCACTACCGGAACGTCGCTCATGGCCATCTCATATTGGTCATTTGAACGACTACAAAGTGCTACCAGGTAGAACTAGACAATGCTTCCCATTACTATCGTACACCTTTATTAGCGTAGGAAGCGTGATAGTAAACCCCTTTAATTTAACTTTTATTTAAAATTTTAAGCGTAAACTTACCCGGTCTTTAAAATGACTCCTAAGTTGCTGTAAGCTGCCAATAGAACAACCCCTGCCTACTAATGTAAATATGTAAACGTAACTACCTTCTTTTGTAAACTGATATAATTATGTAACGATAAAGTGCGTTAACATATAACGACGGAAAAATCCGCCCAGATTTGCATCACAAGCCAATCACAGCTCAGCTCTACTAAATGTACTGATTTAAAGTTATCCACTATTTTCTCGCAACCATTTACTTGGGTTTCCAACTCTCTTCTAAATGAAGAGACCTTGTGAACCATTTGGAACAAGCTGTAAAGATTGTAGTATCAAAACACGGGGATAGGTATTAAAAACAGCCGCTCCTTTTATCGCCTAACGCTCCCAGGTTAATTTATATCAGTACTTGAGGAAATCGGTCAGCCAATCATTGCTAGGGCGGATAATTTTGTCGTTTTCGCTTCGTTTTATTGTATGTAAAACACTTGGCGGATATTTCCATCGTTAAATGTACTTCCTCTGTTCGGATTGAAAATGTGCACAAAGGTTTTTTGTGGTGCACATAAGCTAGGTCAGACTTACTGATTGGTCAATTAAGGCTGCCTCAGTCACCCCATAATTCTTAGCGGGAAGTGGCATAAAGCCAGGGTTATCAATGATATTTTTTTTATTAAGACTAAAAGGGCGCTGCTAGCTGGACCACACCCTTTTGATAAATGGACCACACCCCCAGATCTGACCAATCAGCGCCCTTTAAATAATTAGTGATATCTTTCAATCATATCCTTAGAAGGAATATGGCGCAATATTCACCACCAGAATGAGGGCAGCGATATCGAAGTGGATAACGAGAGCCAAAAAGAGTCGGATAACATGCGGTGATTAATAATGACGATGATGGGGATGACGACAATTACAAAGAGACGGTGGGTGCCAAGCGTGGACGAGCTGATGATAAAAGCGATGGTGTATCACGCCATGTTGACTTCCGTGGTGTTAATTTCGTCATCGATTTCGACTTCCCAAAGAGTGTGCGGTCCTACACTCATCGCATCGGTCGTACTGCACGTGGCGGTGCCTCGGGTACACCACTGTCTGTCTCTTGTATCCAAAGATGATGCTAAAGAAGAATAGATTGCGCTTAAACATGTTCAGCGGGCTCTGCGCTCCGAATCCCATGGCGTTATTGCTCAGCCAGCTGAGTTAGCCTTTGATCATGTACTGGCGTACGCCATCGTTTTGTTGGATTGCTCTTTGGGATGATTACCTACCGGTATGTCAGTGCAAATAATGTGATTGAAAGATGTTATAATAAATGTAGTCCAATTAGTCTTAACTATTAGCTACTATGAACATGTCTAATCTAGAATGTAATCTAGGCTCAGGCTTATCTGGAGAGGTAACCATTCTGGGTGGATATCTGTTGTCCTGGGTGTTGCTACTATTGTCTGGGTCCGGTGCTGGTAATTGGGTAAAGATGCACTGGGAACTGATTTTCAGTCGGATCCCTTCTTCTCGTAACGCATGAACTTTTGATTCATATTCCGCAACAGCTTCAACTTGAGCTCTAACTTGATTCCATATAAATTCCAAATGTTCGTGCGCTTCTTTCAGGATACCTTGAAAAATGGTCTGATTCCGCAACTGCCATAGCCACGTCATCCCCATTCCACAGATTCCCTTCCAGAGTCTCTGGAAAACATCGGTATACGTTTCATCATACCAGCCATACTGCCTCTTCATCGCCTTCTTAATCCCACATCCCACCGGCGGGGCACATCTTGTTACGATTGCCTTACGAAAACCTCCTAAACTCATATCTGATAAAGTTATACCACGCCAATGTTGCAATACTCGTCTCCAAAGGGCTTGGGCCCGTGGACATTCCCACAGGATATGGTATGTGTCCGAACGATTACTTCCACAACTTTTATCCAGGACACATCTCTCATCCGTTATGCTTCTGACGTAAAAGGTGTTTAGTTGCATGGTTGTCACCCGATATTGCACCCATACTTGGTAATTCGTCAGTAAGTTGTTGTGTTCCCATACTTGATCAGGATCGACATCCTGTATTTCATTCCACCACTCACTTGAAGTACCTTTTCTTTTCCACTTCGCCAATATTGGCTGTAATTGCGGTGCCACTCCATGAAAGTAAAGTTTTCGAAATGACCGCCTGAAATTTGCCCATATCCGTCGAATTGGTGTGGTTTCTTCCATTTCCCATCCGATCAGGTGAATATCTGGGTGTGGATTGAACACTACCAACTTACCTACTGTATCTTCCTGGTCTTCAGTATTATCCATGATATTGGATACTATTTCCCACAAGATACCGTCTGCTTTCTGCTGTAACCACACCGTTTCTGTTTCACTCTTACCCTGTCCGCACATTGTTCCTGGTCTTACAAGTGTCCACCTATGCGACTCCAAACACCTCGGGCCTCTGCTCAGAGTTATCTGTGGCCTTTCTCCAATGTAATGACCAACCTCAACTCTTGGTGACGCTATTATGATTGAACACATCCACCGACCGATTTTGGCACAAGTGTGGGAGTAGCCATCTAACCCTTGCACCCGCCACATATAAGTATTTGTCGTTAGTCGTAATATTCTCAACTCACGTATTGATACCACCGGTATTCGGTAATACTTCTTGGCCGATAACACTGGCGCTTTCTGTTCTCGGATCCATGGGTTCGACTCCCACCGATATGTTCCCCAGAATGGGATCATTGATGTGGGAAGTAGATCATGGTAGTGATAAGCTTCGATATCAACTTGGATCGTGAATTCATCTTTTGGCTGGAGAGCCAACCCTTTCATACCGAGTCTCATTTCCATTAGCGCTGTTACCGGCGGTAGCACTGATTGTGCATACTCATCTAACTTCCTCAGCTTGTCCTGTTTTGGCCCTAACCATTCCTCCACTTCTTTCGCGATAGTTGGTTGTGCTCCTACCCTCACTGATGCTCCTGCTTTGCAAACTTTATAACCTGATACAGGGGTTAATAGGTGCCCATAGTTGTTATCCACTCCCAGCCCTGCTAGCTCTAACCATGCCCTCTGGTAACTATCCCTCGCTGCAATCAGCCATTGACACGCCAACTTTAACCGTTGGATTTTCATAGCTACTGGTATTGAAATTAATCCCACACCTCCCGCTGCCTGTGGTGTGAACAATAACGCGGGTGAGATCTTGTGTCGACTGCCTTCGCCCACCGTACTGTTCCGCCATAAGAACGCCTTCTGAATATTCACCAACTCTTTCATCACTTCAACGGTAGGCTCAAACATACGCGCTGTGAATAATATGGATGGGATCGCGATGACATTGAATAATTGAACCCGTTCCATAAACGCTGTTCCACAATCCGTTGCCGTTGCTAGCCTTCTCTGAACATTTCGTATCCGTAATGCCCAATTGACTGATTGTAGTGTAGTCCACCCGAAAAAATATCCTAAGTATCGTACTGTTTCTCCATCTGGTAAAACTGGTATCTTGTACCACTTTTCTGGTACAAATGTTGTATTTAGGAATACAAATTTACTCTTGGCCGGCTGTACCTGTAGGCCTGATAGGTCACCGAATCTACGCACGACTTCTAGTGCAAATGGTACCTGTTCGGCGTGTCGCACAAATATCGTTGAATCATCCACGAATGCAGAAAATCTATGTTCAATGGACGTGTCATGATGGAAGGGTTGTATTCCGGATATTCGTTCTTCCTGGAGTAGGGCAAGCGCCAATGGTTCCACTGCTATGATAAATAACAGGGGCGCCAGGGGACACCCCTGTCTGATGCCTGATTTCACTAGGAGTGGCTCAGAAAAAGTATTATTGACGAGAAACTCTGCTGACGTTCCGGCATGAATCCTATCCATTAAATCCACAAATCGTTCCGAGAATCCAAATGTCTTAAGGACTTGCAATAAATACTTCCTATCCACCGTGTCGTAAGCTTTACTAAAGTCTAGTAATAGAATCCCCGCACTCTTGGCCGCCGATTCTTTCTGTTTTGTTCGGTAGTTTTCAAACGTCGCTTTCATCATAACAACAGCTTTGTCCATTCTACGGCCTGAAACAAATCCCTGCTGGGTGTCTCCGATCAATTTTCCAAGGAAACCTTGTAGCCGCCGGGCAATTATTTTTGCAAATAATTTATACCCTGTTGTCAATAATGAAATTGGTCGATAGTCTAGAGCGTTATTTGAATCTCCCTTCTTTCTTAAGGGGATAACCACTGCCTTTAAAAAGGAACGTGGTGGTGAACTTCCTTCCAAAATCGAGTTGAATAATCGTGTCAGGGGCTCAATTAATATATCTCCAAAATCCTTGTAGAAGTCGTTACCTAACCCATCCTGTCCAGCTGCCTTCCGTCGTTCTAGACCTTTGATTGCCCATTTCACGTCATCCTCTTCAATTTGCGCTAGTAGGGCTTCATTTTGGACGCTTGTGAGCTTCCGTGATTCAGGTATCTGCATAAACTGTGCTAATTTCTCTCGTAATTGATCACTTGGCAGTGTTCTGTGGCTGATTCCCATTATGGGTCGCTATGTGGCTGCGAATTTGTCTGGAATTGAGAGACAGGCTGAAAAGGGAGGGCCTGAGAACGCATCATTTTTTGTAACTGTTTGATCCCGTTCCCATACTGAAGCCCTTTCAAATAGCCAACGCACATCCGAAGGGGATCGATGTAGTCGCCGGCCTCGTCGACAGGCTCGTTCTGTTTGTAATACCCCAGATAAGGATGAGACTATATGCCCTCCTGGTTTTTGCATTGTCCCGGACCATTCTTTGCAAATGTTGCACTCGTCGCCTACGCCGTTTTGCCACCTTCTTCCTCATGTGGTAAATGATGTCTCGCCAAATGTCAATACGTGTGTCCCAGCTAGTGTCGTCATCCAGTCTAGTATTGGATTTCGTGATTTGATCCCGTAAACGTGAATGAATGTTGTCATTACCTGACCCCGTAAAGGGATACTGCATTCGTCTATTGTTCATATACTGTTGGGATATGCTTGGGTCTTTCAAACATAAGAACACCTGGTTGTGATCTGATAATACTGGTGGTGCTTCAACGGCTACCCAAATTACCCAATTCTTCCAGTTCTCGGATACGTAAAAACGATCGATCCTGCTAGCTTGATTTCCGCGCCAGTAGGTATAATGATTGGAAGGGTCAATAGTCAGTTCATCTATGGCCGGCATCATCAATATTCTTGCGTCCCATAATCCCCACTCCTGCACTATTCGCACTAAAGCCTTACTCTCTGGTCGCATCAATCTTTGTCCCCCAAGTCTGTCTAAAAGGGGGGAATCCACGCAATTAAAATCCCCTCCTAAGATGCAATTCACAGGCTTTCTCGTAAACATCATCCGAAAATCTCCATAAAATTTCTCTCGACTTTTACAATCACCTGATGGTCCATACACATTGATCACCACCACATCATTCCACTTGACCATAATTAATCTGTGTGACCACACAGTATTCTTCCACGGAATAACTTGGTCTGCCACCATCGGGGTTAGTAATATTGCCACCCCTCCTTTTTTTTCGGTGTGTATGCTCCAGTATGACAATGTTTTATGTCTGTTACGATGCCCCCATAAGGCCGCCCACTTTCGAGATACCTCTTCCTTTTCCTGTACGGAGGCAATATGGGTTTCTTGAATTAAAATTATGTGTGCCACATAATTCGATTTATTCCATCGCCATGCATTAAACCATGCGTCAATGTCTTTTTTTACAAATCCGCGAACGTTTTGGCTTAAAATTATTGAAGTGAGCTTGTTTACGTCGGATGATTCCTCTCCCAGTGACGGCTGATATTCAAGGTCTCTCATTAAGCGATGTGTCGTGAATATGTCGGATTTTTGCATATTATAATATGACAACATCGATGTCTGTCCTACCGCGGTGCCCTTAGTAGTGACGCCGACTGCCACCGCCGGATTCTAGAGCAGGCATTGCTTTGGTCCCCACTAATTCCATAATTTCTGCTGAATACATGAACATAAATACGTTCTTCCACGCTCCGATAATCCCATTATTGACTCCTTCTATATGAGCCGCATAATCAGAATTTGTCTCCATCAAGCGTATATGTCGCTGTAATACATGGACAGTAGTGTCCGTTTCTTGATAATTTTCTCCTAAGAGAGCCGCTATCTGTTCTCCGAAGAGATTCGCGCTAACCAGCATGTTCGCTAGCGTCGACATTTGTCTTGGAGCTAACAATCGTAATACTGCATTGCCCCCATATTTTATCTTCCTCAATGCTGCCCATTCCTGCGAACTGTTCATAACCGCATGTTTTTGAGCTGCACTGTTCATGACATTGAAACGGTTCTCCCACTCCGAAAACCATTCCCCCGCAATATCTACAAGCCCTTCTCGTTTACCTGCCTCTACTACTTCCCGCCAACACTGTTCTCGCCATGTTTTTGTAAGTTCCACCAAAACCTTTCCATGCACACTGTCGAGAATATAATGAGAGCCTGGCACTTCTTTCAGCAAGTGCATTAATCTGTTTCCTTCCAATCGTGCCACTTTCAACCAGAGCGTCTTCGTTGAGCTTAGTACCGGAAAGGGGATTCCCGTATGCTCTTCCCATTGTACTAATAGATGGTTCCACGCCGTTTTAAATTCATCCATCGATAAGTTCATTATATTAGGTGCCGAGTCATTTTGCATTAATTCGTCACAGAGTTCACGTTGCACCGGAACAATATCCATATCTTCGACCGTCCCTGCATTGATTTCTCTCCGACAAATTCTCTTGGACTCAGGCGTTACTTTTATTTGAGATTCGTTAGAATCCTGCGAACTCTCCTCATTTTCTGAATCTTTGTACTCCGAGTCTGACGTTCCACTGTCCATAACTGTAATTGTCCTTGGTCCGCTGTGTGATCCCACCACACACGTTCGTACCACTGTTGGAGTATCGGCCTCGATATTTGGTAGTGCTGTTGCAGTTTCGTGCAAGTTTCCTGGTCTGACAGGTCTGCTTGTATCAACTTCTCCTGTTCCGCTAGTGATAGTTTCATCACCGTATCGGACAAGAAGTGTAGCAATTCTGTCATTCGGGGATCTCTCGTCCGTAATATCTGCATTATCTCGCACTTGAGCCCGTGATGAATCGTAGGGCCAGATAATCTGTGTATGAGATCCGTGTAATCGCCGTTCCAATCTTCGGGGTCCCAAGGAGATTGACTGCCATAGCTGGTTATTGACCCATCCGGCGTTACTACCAATTCATGAGAAGAAGCCAATTCACCCTCTTGGTCATGTTCACCTGTAATATCCTCATAATGTTCATCCTGAAACTCCTCATCGTCACTATTGTTCTTCATTGGTACATCCTCTGTTTCGTTAATCCGTTGCCCATTTAGTAGAGCCGAATAGTGTTGGCCACTATATATTAAAATCAGCGGACGGTGACTCTCTTGAAAGTCCGTCGCTTCCGCCGTAAGGTAATTTCTCATTTTCTCGTAAAATATTCCCACAGTCATCGGATATTCACCACTTGTTTGGAATGTTTTACCTCTAATAGATCTAGTTTCTGGAACGAGATGTGATAAAACAGGCTCTTTCAACCCCGTTGGGTGACTGATGACATAGATTTCCCTTTGAAGCAGTGTACTGATAGTTTTCAGTGTGTCTGTACACCCCCATTTTGTCCTTGGTATTGTTTCGTCAATTTTCGTGCTACTACTCGCAAATTCCAACAGGTAGTCCTGGAACTGCTTTCGAGGTTCCTTCGACGTGATCGAGTCGTCTGCTCGTCCTAATTCCAGTAACGTGGGCTTCCTCGTTCCGGCCGGAAAGTTTAAGTCAAAATCTAGTTGTGCCCTTAGTATGCACCCTTCCTTTAGCTTCTTGGCCATCGCTTCCAACCTTTCCACCTTATCACCCAACTGCTCAGAGCAGGCTAGAGCTTGACACACCGCGTAGACCTGACAATTCCCTGTCGCTGGTGTGGCTGTCTTCGTGAGACCTAGTTCTTGACTTACTTGTGAAATTGATGTCAAAACCACTGCCCTTTCCTCTTTCGTCTGTGGTACTCGAACTGGTCGAATAACTCCTTCTTCCTGATCCACTTGGGTAATCGCTTCGTGGATAAAAGCTTTCACCTTTCCTTCCTGCATGAGTAATGTGGCCGCTTTCTTTTGGAAGATGATTGCGTACTGTTCATCCTCTTGTTGACGTGCCCGGCGATCCTTTTTCTTCTTTTTGCTGTGAACCTTTGTAGCCTCTGTTACAGCCGACCCTCGGTTTTCCGTCTGCCTGTCATGTTTATTGTCGTCAACCTGTGTTGACTTAGCGATGTCTCTTTGTAGACTGGAAACAATCTTGATAGTATTCGTTTTCTCCTCATTTATGTCTGCTTTTGAATTCATTCCTCCACGCCCTTTGAATCGCTTGACTGTCACCCACTCCGACTTTGACTGTTGACGTTGCGTTTCTATGTGAGAGTCCTCCTTGTGATCCCCAGGCGTCTGATTCATCCGTGTGTCATCCGATTTGTCTGGTGTGACACCAACAACTGGTGCCTGTCCTTCATCAGTGGACACTGTCTCACCTTTCTCTTCTTGGTTTTCTCGTGCTTGTAGAGCCTTTTCTTGATTCTCCCTCACCGCATCCACCTGTGTGCGTAATTCTTCCATACTTTTAAAAGTTGTGTCTTGAGATGCGTATTGTTTTAACTCTTGCAATTTTACTTCGACGCAATTCGATTTGAGCAATTCTGCTAATGGTTTGACGCAGTTCCTCATTGGGTGACCAATGTCCCCGCACCTCAGACACTGTTTTCGGCCCCTAATAGACGGGTGTTCAATGATAATCATTGTATGACCCCAGTATATACGTCTCACGTCCTTTAATGCTGTAGGGCAAGCATCTGATTCGACGATTAATTCCCATGCTGTTGATGTATCCGAGAAAGGCCCTCCTTTGTCCAAGTCATCCAACTGAAAATCCACTCACAGCAGCTTCTTTAGAAACCCCGAAAACTTGATTAGATCAACTGATCTCGTGATATTTTTTAATGTACACGCGTAAAATCCATCCTGTGTAAATCGTTCCCCGTTACTGTCCAGCTGATTTTTCCAAGCTGATGCGTCTGCGGAGACCACTTCCCGATGCAGGTTATAAAGTTGGTGGTCATACCTGTGAAATGGTACCATTATTCCATCAAACTTCTTCGCCATTTCCCGCGTATAAAAGTGAAAATATAACGCATGCTTTCCACCGTCATAGCTAATATTCTTAACTTGAGCCACCATACGCCATAACTCTCCGCTACCTGATCCTCTTGCGGCAGCTGCTGTCGCTATGCTTTCTTGTATGCTCTTGGTACTTAAGAAAGCCTCTTTAATTGGGCTCTCACCCTTTAAGTTCATTACCAAACATCCTTCCACCTGTGCTCGGATTGTCTGCACTAGTCGTACCTGCTCGTCAATTTTCATGATTCTTTTCAGAAACTGTGGTAGTTGTTTTGCAATGATTGTTCCTTCTACCAATCCTTGTACTATTCTCCACTCGTCGTCACTGCCTTTTCGCACCTTCATTGGTGCAAATTTTCCATATTGCTTCTCGCAGACTTCTCGTAATCTACTGATTTCCTCCGACGTGTAGATTTCTGTGTTGAAGAGAAA
>MIQA02017386.1:0-10169 GCA_001887855.2 Sclerospora graminicola | reverse complement strand
ATAATAATAATAAAATGTAGTCTAATTAGTCTTAACTATTAGCTACTATGAACATGTCTAATCTAGAATGTAATCTAGGCTCAGGCTTATCTGGAGAGTTATCCAGTCTGGGTGGATATCTGTTGTCCTGGGTGTTGCTACAGTTTCCTGGGTCCGGTGCTGGTAATTGGGTAAAGATGCACTGGGAACTGATTTTCAGTCGGATCCCTTCTTCTCGTAGCGCATGAACTTTTGATTCATATTCCGCAACAGCTTCAACTTGAGCTCTAACTTGATTCCATATAAATTCCAAGTGTTCCTGCGCTTCTTTCAGGATACCTTGAAAAATGGTTTGATTCCGCAACTGCCATAGCCACGTCATCCCCATTCCACAGATTCCCTTCCAGAGTCTCCGGAAAACATCGGTATACGTTTCATCATACCAGCCATACTGCCTCATCATCGCCTTCTTGATCCCGCGCCCCACTGGCGGGGCACATCTTGTTACTATTGCCTTACGAAAACCTCCTAAACTCATATCTGATAAAGTTATACCACGCCAATGTTGCAATACTCGTCTCCAAAGGGCTTGGGCCCGCGGACATTCCCACAGGATATGGTATATGTCCGATCGATCACTCCTACAACTTTTATCCGGGACACATCGCTCATCCGTTATGCTTCTGACGTAAAAGGTGTTTAATTGCATGGTTGTCACCCGATATTGCACCCATACTTGGTAATTCGTTAGTAAGTTGTTGAGTTCCCATACTTGATCAGGATCAACATCCTGTATTTCGTTCCACCACTCACTTGAAGTACCTTTTCGTTTCCACTTCGCCAATATTGGCTGTAATTGCGGTGCCACTCCATGAAAGTAAAGTTTACGAAATGACCGCCTGAAATTTGCCCATATCCGTCGAATTGGTGTGGTTTCTTCCATTTCCCATCCGATCAGGTGAATATCTGGGTGTGGATTGAACACTACAAACTTACCTACTGTATCTTCCTGGTCTTCAGTGTTATCCATGATATTGGATACTACTTCCCACAAGATACCGTCTACTTTCTGCTTTAACCACACCGTTTCTGTTTCACTCTTACCCTGTCCGCGCATTGTTCCTGGTCTTACAAGTGTCCACCTATGCGACTCCAAACACCTCGGGCCTCTGCTCAGAGTTATCTGTGGCCTTTCTCCAATGTAATGATCAACTTCAACTCTTGGAGACGCTGTTATGATTGAGCACAACCACCGACCTATTTTGGCACAGGTGTGGGAGTATCCATCCAACCCTTGCACCTGCCACATATAAGTATTTGTCGTTAGTCGTAATATTCTCAACTCACGTATTGATACCACCGGTATTCGGTAATACTTCTTGGCCGATAACACTGACTCTTTCTGTTCTCGGATCCATGGATTCGATTCCCACCGATATGTTCCCCAGAATGGGATCATTGATGTGGGAAGGAGATCATGGTAGTGATAAGCTTCGATATCAACTTGGATCGTGAATTCATCTTTTGGCTGTAGAGCCAACCCTGTCATGCCGAGTCTCATTTCCATTAGCGCTGTTACCGGCGGTAGCACTGATTGTGAATACTCATCCAACTTCCTCATCTTGTCCTGTTTTGGCCCTAACCATTCCTCCACTTCTTTCGCGATAGTTGGTTGTGCTCCTACCCTCACTGATGCTCCTGCTTTGCATACTTTATAACCTGATACAGGGGTTAATAGGTGCCCATAATTGTTATCCACTCCCAGCCCTGCTAACTCTAACCATGCCCTCTGGTAACTATCCCTCGCTGCAATAAGCCATTGACACGCCAACTTTAACCGTTGGATTTTCATAGCTACCGGTATTGAAATTAGTCCCACACCTCCTGCTGCCTGTGGTGTGAACAATAACGTGGGTGAGATCTTGTGTCGACTGCCTTCACCCACCGTACTGTTCCGCCATAAGAACGCCTTCTGAATATTCACCAACTCTTTCATCACTTCAACGGTAGGCTCAAACATACGCGCTGTGAATAATATGGATGGGATCGCTATGACATTGAATAATTGAACCCGTTCCATAAACGCTGTCCCACAATCCGTTGCCGTTGCTAGCCTTCTCTGAACATTTCGTATTCGTAATGCCCAATTAACTGTTTGTAGTGTAGTCCACCCAAAGAAATATCCTAAGTATCGTACTGTTTCTCCATCCGGTAATACTGGTATCTTGTACCACTTTTCTGGTACAAATGTTGTATTTAGGAATACAAATTTACTCTTGGCCGGCTGTACCTGTAAGCCTGAAAGGTCACCGAATCTACGCACGACTTCTAGTGCTATTGGTACCTGTTCGGCATGTTGCACAAATATCGTTGAATCATCCACGAATGCAGAAAATCTATGTTGAATGGACGTATCATGATGGAAGGGTTGTATTCCCGATATTCTTTCTTCCTGGAGTAGGGCGAGCGCCAATGGTTCCACTGCTAGGATGAATAACAGGGGCGCCAGGGGGCACCCCTGTCTGATGCCTGATTTCACTTGGAGTGGCTCTGAAAAAGTATTATTGACGAGAAACTCTGCTGACGTTCCGGCATGAATCCTATCCATTAAATCCACAAATCGTTCCGAGAATCCAAATGTCGTAAGGACTTGCAATAAATACTTCCTATCCACCGTGTCGTAAGCTTTACTAAAGTCTAGTAATAGAATCCCCGCACTCTTGGCCGCCGATTCTTTCTGTTTTGTTCGGTAGTTTTCGAGCGTTGCTTTCATCATTACGACAGCTTTGTCCATTCTACGCCCTGAAACAAATCCCTGCTGGGTGTCCCCGATCAATTTTCCAAGGAAACCTTGTAGCCGCCGGGCAATTATTTTTGCAAATAATTTATACCCTGTTGTCAATAATGATATTGGTCGATAGTCCAGAGCGTTATTTGAATCACCCTTCTTTCTTAAGGGGATAATTACTGCCTTTAAAAAGGAACGGGGTGGTGAACTTCCTTCCAAAATCGAGTTAAATAATCGTGTCAGGGGCTCAAGTAATACATCTCCAAATCCTTGTAGAAGTCGTTTCCTAGCCCATCCTGCCCAGCTGCCTTCCGTCTTTCTAGACCTTTGATTGCCTATTTCACGCCATCCTCCTCAATTCGCGCTAGTAGGGCTTCATTTTGGGCCCTTGTGACCTTCCGTGTCTCGGGTATCTGCATAAACTGTGCTAATTCCTCTCGTAATTGATCACTTGGCAGTGTTCTGTGGCTGATTCCCATTATGGGTCGCCATGTGGCTGCGAATTTGTCTGGAATTGAGAGAGAGGCTGGAAAGGGAGGGCCTGAAAACGCATCAATTTTTGTAACTGTTTGATCCCGTTCCCATACTGAAGCCCTTTTGAATAGCCAACGCACATCCGAAGGGGATCTATGTAGTCGCCGGCCTCGTCGACAGGCTCGTTCTGTCTGTAATACTCCGGCTAAGGATGAGACTATATGCCTCCTGGTTTTTGCATTGTCCCGGACCATTCTTTGCAAATGTTGCACTCGTCGTCTGCGCCGTTTTGCCACCTTCTTCCGCATGTGGTAAATGATGTCTCGCCAAATATCAATACGTGTGTCCCAGCTAGTGTCTCCATCCAGTCTAGTATTGGATTTCGTGATTTGATCCCGTAAACGTGAATGAATGTTGTCATTACCTGACCCCGTAAAGGGATACTGCATTCGTCTATTGTTCATATACTGTTGAGATATGCTTGGGTCTTTCAAACATAAGAACACTTGGTTATGATCTGATAATACTGGCGGTGCTTCAACGGCTACCCAAATTACCCAATTCTTCCAGTTCTCGGACACGTAAAAACGATCGATCCTGCTAGCTTGATTTCCGCGCCAGTAAGTATAATGATTGGAAGGGTCAATAGTCAGATCATCTATGGCCGGCATCATCAATATTCTTGCGTCCCATAATCCCCACTCCTGCACTATTCGCACTAAAGCCTTACTCTCTGGTCGCATCAATCTTTGTCCCCCAAGTCTGTCTAAAAGAGGGGAATCAACGCAGTTAAAATCCCCTCCTAAGATGCAATTCACAGGTTTTCTCGTAAACATCATCCGAAAATCTCCATAAAATTTCTCTCGACTTTTACAATCACCTGATGGTCCATACACATTGATCACCACCACATCATTCCACTTGACCATAATTAATCTGTGTGACCACACAGTATTCTTCCACGGAATAACTTGGTCTGCCACCATCGGGGTTAGTAATATTGCCACCCCTCCTTTTTTTTCGGTGTGTATGCTCCAGTATGACAATGTTTTATGTCTGTTACGATGCCCCCATAAGGCCGCCCACTTTCGAGATACCTCTTCCTTTTCCTGTACGGAGGCAATATGGGTTTCTTGAATTAAAATTATGTGTGCCACATAATTCGATTTATTCCATCGCCATGCATTAAACCATGCGTCAATGTCTTTTTTAACAAATCCGCGAACGTTTTGGCTTAAAATTATTGAAGTGAGCTTGTTTACGTCGGATGATTCCTCTCCCAGTGGCGGCTGATATTCAAGGTCTCTCATTAAGCGATGTGTCGTGAATATGTCGGATTTTTGCATATTATAATATGACAACATCGATGTCTGTCCTACCGCGGTGCCCTTAGTAGTGACGCCGACTGTCACCGCCGGATTCTAGAGCAGGCATTGCTTTGGTCCCCACTAATTCCATTATTTCTGCTGAATACATGAACATAAATACGTTCTTCCACGCTCCAATAATCCCATTATTGACTCCTTCTATATGAGCCGCGTAATCGGAGTTCGTCTCCATCAAGCGTATATGTCGCTGTAATAAATGTACAATAGTGTCCGTTTCTTGATAATTTTCTCCTGAGAGAGCCGCTATCTGTTCTGCGAAGAGATTCGCACTAACCAGCATGTTCGCTAGTGTCGACATTTGTCTTGGAGCTAACAATCGTAAAACTGCATTTCCTCCATATTGTATCTTCCTTAATGTTGCCCATTCCTGCGAACTGTTCATTACCGCATGTTTTTGAGCTGCACTGTTCATGACGCTAAAACGATTCTCCCACTCAGAAAACCAGTCCCCTGCGATATCAACAAGCCCTTCTCGTTTACCCGCATCTACTACTTCCCGCCAACACTGTTCTCGCCAGGTTTTTGTAAGTTCCACTAAAACCTTTCCATACACGCTGTCGAGAATATAATGAGAGCCTGGTACTTCTTTCAGCAAGTGCATTAATCTGTTTCCTTCCAATCGTGCCACTTTCAACCAGAGCGTCTTCGTTGAGCTTACTACCGGAAAGGGGATTCCCGTATGCTCTTCCCATTGTAATAATAAATGGTTCCACGCCGCTTTGAATTCATCCATCGATAAATTCATTATATTAGGTGCCGAGTCACATTGCATTAATTCGTCACAGAGTTCACGTTGAACCGGAACAATATCCATATCCTCGACCTTCCCTTCATTTATATCTCTCCGACAAATTCTCTTGGACTCAGGCGTTTCTATTGTTTGAGATTCGATTGTATCCTGCGAACTCTCCGCATTTTCTGATTCTTTGTACTCCGAGTCTGACGTTCCACTGTCCATTAACTGTAATTGCCTTGTTCCGCTGTGTGATCCCACCACACACGTTCGTACCACTGTTGGAGTATCGGCCTCGATATTTGGTAGTGCTGTTGCAGTTTCGTGCAAGTTTCCTGGTCTGACAGGTCTGCTTGTATCAACTTCTCCTGTTCCGCTAGTGATAGTTTCATCACCGTATCGGACAATAAGTGTAGCAATTCTGTCATTCGGGGATCTCTCGTCCGTAATATCTGCGTTATCGCACTTGAGCCCGTGATGAATCGTGGGGCCAGATAATCTGTGTATGAGATCCGTGTAATCGCCGTTCCAATCTTCAGTGTCCCAAGGAGATTGACTGCCATAGCTGGTTATTGACCCATCTGGCGTTACTATCAATTCATGAGAAGAAGCCATTTCACCCTCTTCGTCATGTTCACCTGTAATATCATCATAATGTTCATCCTGAAACTCCTCATCGTCGCTATTGTTCTTCATTGTTACATCCTCTGTTTCGTTAATCTGTTGCCCATTTAGCAGAGCCGAATAGTGTTAGCCACTATATATTAAAATCAGCGGACGGTGACTCTCTTGAAAATCCGTCGATTCCGCCGTAAGGTAATTTCTCATTTTCTCGTGAAATATTCCCACAGTCATCGGATATTCACCACTTGTTTGGAATGTTTTACCTCTAATAGATCTTGTTTCTGGAACGAGATGTGATAGAACAGGCTCTTTCATCCCCGTTGGGTGACTTATGACATAGATTTCCCTTTGAAGCAGTGTACTGATAGTTTTCAGTGTGTCTGTACACCCCCATTTTGTCCTTGGTATTGTTTCGTCGATTTTCGTGCTACTACTCGCAAATTCCAACAGGTAGTCCTGGAACTGCTTTCGAGGTTCCTTCGACGTGATCGAGTCGTCTGCTCGTCCTAATTCCAGTAAGGTGGGTTTCCTCGTTCCGGCCGGAAATTTTAAGTCAAAATCTAGTTGTGCCCTTAGTATGCACCCTTCCTTTAGCTTCTTGGCCATCGCTTCCAACCTTTCCACCTTATCACCCAACTGCTCAGAGCAGGCTAGAGCTTGACACACCGCGTAGACCTGACAATTCCCTGTCGCTGGTGTGGCTGTCTTCGTGAGACCTAGTTCTTGACTTACTTGTGAAATTGATGTCAAAACCACTGCCCTTTCCTCTTTCGTCTGTGGTACTCGAACTGGTCGAATAACTCCTTCTTCCTGATCCACTTGGGTAATCGCTTCGTGGATAAAAGCTTTCACCTTTCCTTCCTGCATGAGTAATGTGGCCGCTTTCTTTTGGAAGATGATTGCGTACTGTTCATCCTCTTGTTGACGTGCCCGGCGATCCTTTTTCTTCTTTTTGCTGTGAACCTTTGTAGCCTCTGTTACAGCCGACCCTCGGTTTTCCGTCTGCCTGTCATGTTTATTGTCGTCAACCTGTGTTGACTTAGCGATGTCTCTTTGTAGACTGGAAACAATCTTGATAGTATTCGTTTTCTCCTCATTTATGTCTGCTTTTGAATTCATTCCTCCACGCCCTTTGAATCGCTTGACTGTCACCCACTCCGACTTTGACTGTTGACGTTGCGTTTCTATGTGAGAGTCCTCCTTGTGATCCCCAGGCGTCTGATTCATCCGTGTGTCATCCGATTTGTCTGGTGTGACACCAACAACTGGTGCCTGTCCTTCATCAGTGGACACTGTCTCACCTTTCTCTTCTTGGTTTTCTCGTGCTTGTAGAGCCTTTTCTTGATTCTCCCTCACCGCATCCACCTGTGTGCGTAATTCTTCCATACTTTTAAAAGTTGTGTCTTGAGATGCGTATTGTTTTAACTCTTGCAATTTTACTTCGACGCAATTCGATTTGAGCAATTCTGCTAATGGTTTGACGCAGTTCCTCATTGGGTGACCAATGTCCCCGCACCTCAGACACTGTTTTCGGCCCCTAATAGACGGGTGTTCAATGATAATCATTGTATGACCCCAGTATATACGTCTCACGTCCTTTAATGCTGTAGGGCAAGCATCTGATTCGACGATTAATTCCCATGCTGTTGATGTATCCGAGAAAGGCCCTCCTTTGTCCAAGTCATCCAACTGAAAATCCACTCACAGCAGCTTCTTTAGAAACCCCGAAAACTTGATTAGATCAACTGATCTCGTGATATTTTTTAATGTACACGCGTAAAATCCATCCTGTGTAAATCGTTCCCCGTTACTGTCCAGCTGATTTTTCCAAGCTGATGCGTCTGCGGAGACCACTTCCCGATGCAGGTTATAAAGTTGGTGGTCATACCTGTGAAATGGTACCATTATTCCATCAAACTTCTTCGCCATTTCCCGCGTATAAAAGTGAAAATATAACGCATGCTTTCCACCGTCATAGCTAATATTCTTAACTTGAGCCACCATACGCCATAACTCTCCGCTACCTGATCCTCTTGCGGCAGCTGCTGTCGCTATGCTTTCTTGTATGCTCTTGGTACTTAAGAAAGCCTCTTTAATTGGGCTCTCACCCTTTAAGTTCATTACCAAACATCCTTCCACCTGTGCTCGGATTGTCTGCACTAGTCGTACCTGCTCGTCAATTTTCATGATTCTTTTCAGAAACTGTGGTAGTTGTTTTGCAATGATTGTTCCTTCTACCAATCCTTGTACTATTCTCCACTCGTCGTCACTGCCTTTTCGCACCTTCATTGGTGCAAATTTTCCATATTGCTTCTCGCAGACTTCTCGTAATCTACTGATTTCCTCCGACGTGTAGATTTCTGTGTTGAAGAGAAACGTCTTTTTTAACAGTTGTTCTTCGTCCTTGTTCTTTACTCCCGGTCCTGCTACCTTGTTGATCCAGCCTTGTAGTGGTACTGGTAACACTTCTGCTTTTTTTACTTTTTCTTGTCCTATTGCCCTCCATAGGATATTTTCGAAGGACTGCGGAGACCTCTGTGCTAGTAGTGCCAATTCTACTACTCGTTTTCGCCATACTGTCCATTCGTTTTTGCCTTCAACTACTAGTAATTCAAATAAATCTAATAGTCGTTCTGTCTCCGATGCTTTCAGGTTTGGAAGTCTCTTCGCAATGTCCGATAGCCGTGAAACTGGGCCTTTTGCCTTCACGTATATTGCCGTGAACAATTCTTGGGTGATGTCCAGCCATACCTGCGTTCGTGGCTTGGTGGCTGAAGCTTGAGTGAGGGCCGTGTGAAGCGCCTGAGCTAGATTTTTTGGATCTTGGAACTCAGCTTGTCCCACCATCTCAAGCATTACCTCAGTTTCTTTACTTGATTCCTTTACTTGTTCAGGTGTGTTTGTAACCTGAGTTTTGTTCTTATCATCCGGTAATAATACCGGTTGGATCGGTATCTCTGATTTTTGATGCGATTCTTCCTTTGCCGTATCTATCAGTGATACCGGTTCTGATTCCGGTTCCCTGTTGACCTCTTCTGTCGTTGAAGTTGTGCGTGCTATCTGTCCCGCCTCCTCAGCCTCGGATGCCTCCGACGATTCCGGGCCAATTTCATTCCCGACTTTCTTCGTTCGCTGATCCCTTGCGTTGCCTTTGTCTTCCCCGGGTTGTCCGGGTCCGAGTCGGACCCGGGTCATGTGATAACGTCCGGGTTTCGCTGCTTGCATTCATGGTAGTCCTAAACCCTATCGAGATCGATTAGGGGCCTATATCGCAAATTTAGAACTGCAAAATTAACTGTAACCACAACTTGAGCGAGCCATCTTCATACACAATGAGCACTTTCTCTTTAAACAAATAACCATTCTAATTTGGTCGACTGATGTGTTCAATACATAACTATGAATACGTCATGTTTTTGGCTCCTTGGCGGGCGTTAGTGATGTCTCATACAGGACTTGCAGTAGTGTGAGATGCAAAGCGGTTGAGTTCATTCAACAGTAGGTATATTTTCTTCAGTCACGCTACAGTGTGAACGTTTGATGGTTTTTGCGTAATGCTGTCATTCGGAGTCCTTCTAACTTACGTGACGTCGTTCTACATGGCGTCGTTTACAAATCTCAAGTTATAATACCGCTGTCATGATGAAAAAAAGGCGATTCTATTACCGTTAATGGCATATCGTTCTATTACATTGCAGTGGCATGCAAGGCGTATGAAGACTTGTCGAAAATAGTAGTAGAGTCATCGGTGGATTCCTTTTGTGGAAAAATAACAACAAAATCATCCAGAAGAACACTCCAGTCGTGAAAGTAGAGGGCTCGCTTCTTTCTTGATTCACATTGTCACTGCTCACGAAGAAAACCTTTGTTTCTCTTGTAGCAACCTGTAATATGCCATTCCCATCGCCATATCAACGATAACTGGAGCGCGCGGTTGGACTGGTTCGTGGTCAAACATCAACAACGCCCAACGTCCCACTTCTTCGATTTCCAATCCAAGTCTTTCGATCTCTTCCTTTTTCTGAAGTATATTACTAAAGACACTTTCTGGTTTGATATTCCCTTTTCCAGTACGAATTGGCAATCCACGCTCAAAGTAAATGCTTCCTAGAGCCATATTCTTGCCTCGGTACTTCCTAGCTTCGCTTGCTGGTCCATTTCTAAAAAAATTGTAATACCTTTC
>MIQA02017385.1:0-14438 GCA_001887855.2 Sclerospora graminicola | reverse complement strand
TGGTGCACGCTTTTGGATGCTGCTGGTCTTAGTGCTGGACGATTCTACGTGGTGACAAATGAGGGACGAGGAAGCATCCACGCTGCGCATCAGCCTGACGGGCCTTTTCTGTGATGCTGATGACTCTGCTATGGAGCGTGGAGGCGCCCAGGAAAAGATGAATAGGCAATTTTGGATGTAATAAAGAAACTGAGTCGAATATGGTCCACTGTCCAGTACTGCTTAATGACTGGGTCTGATTCAACAACACTTACAATTGTAGTAAAGGCCGTTCCCGACTTTTCTGCTTTTGAAAGTGCAGGTTTTGGTGCATGTTGGAATTTTAAAGCCATTTGGTGTTCGGTGTTTGACGAAAATTACAATGGAGCACTACATTACATAATACATGTACATGTAGTTTGATCAGACTTAGTGAGTGGTGTTATCTTTGAGTAAGTTAGAACCGACTTACAGATAATCAGCGTAAATAACGAGGCGACTTTAAGCTCTAACCGGCTAAGGGTTTGCCTACGCTTAAGTAGAGCGGCTGACTGCAACTACTACTTTTCAACACATGTGCCTAACTCTATGTTCTCGGAGCAGGAGTGTTATCATGAACGTGGGCATGAAGGTATTATCGACACAAAGCATAGTCAATATTGTTGGATGGAACTCACATACCAGCAGCAGGTACTATTATTTGACGTCTTTAGTTGTAATTGAGTTTTAAAGGGATGAACGTCGCAATTGCTGCATCGACAGTCGAGTGTGCTAAAATACGGTCGACAATATACAGTTGCTTTAACGTCCGTTCCAGTCTCTTACGCGCAGACCTAGAAACGTTGCTATACGATTCACTAAAACGGTGATTGCTTTTTTGACATGGGCGAAGAAGATGTAAGACCTCCTTTCAGTTGACAGGACGTAAGACCTCCTTTCAGTTGACAGGAGGTCTTCTCCGCCCATGTCAAAAATTCAATCAGTCACTGTCAGGAGTCATTTTCAAAAGTGCGCGGAAGCACGGCAGTGATGATAAGAAGAGAAAACGACGGAGGGGAACTGCCTTCGCGTAGTGCTTGGAAGGTGGTGGATGAAGAAGGACACGGCATCGCGATCGGCTGGGCGGACAACGCGACCTTACATTCTTGTCTGGGATTTGCTGGTGCTCCTATTCCACAGGTAGCAACTGCTGCAGCGTCTGATATTGTATTGCGAGCCTGATTCTCAGGCCTGGTCTTTGCGGTCAATGCGAATTCTCCTGTGTTGTTAAACGGAAAAATTCGATCATCGGATTTCTTCCACCATTTGTCGTGGGCCGACTATTTAGCCATCACGCAGAGACTGCAAGCGGCTCCGATCAGGGCGTGGTGCACGCTTTTGGATGCTGCTGGTCTTAGTGCTGGACGATTCTACGCGGTGACAAATGAGGGACGAGGAAGCATCCACGCTGCGCATCAGCCTGACGGGCCTTTTCTGTGATGCTGATGACTCTGCTATGGAGCGTGGAGGCGCCCAGGAAAAGATGAATAGGCAATTTTGGATGTAATAAAGAAACTGAGTCGAATATACTACACTGTACAGTACTGCATAATGACTGGGTATGACTCAACAACACTTACAATTGTAGTTCCCGACTTTTCTGCTTTTGAAAGTGCAGGTTTTGGTGCATGTTGGAATTTTAAAGCCATTTGGTGTTCGGTGTTTGACGAAAATTACAATGGAGCACTACATTACATAATACATGTACATGTAGTTTGATCAGACTTAGTGAGTGGTGTTATCTTTGAGTAAGTTAGAACCGACTTACAGATAATCAGCGTAAATAACGAGGCGACTTTAAGCTCTAACCGGCTAAGGTTTTGCCTACGCTTAAGTAGAGCGGCTGACTGCAACTACTACTTTTCAGCACATGTGACTAACTCTATGTTCTCGGAGCAGGAGTGTCATCATGAATGAACGTGGCATGAAGGTATTATCGACACAAAACATAGTCAATATTGTTGGATGGAACTCACATACCAGCAGCAGGTACTATTATTTGACGTCTTTAGTTGTAATTGAGTTTTAAAGGGATGGACGTCGCAATTGCTGCATCGACAGTCGAGTATGCTAAAATACGGTCGACAATATACAGTTGCTTTAACGTCCGTTCCAGTCTCTTACGCGCAGACCTAGAAACGTTGCTATACGATTCACTAAAACGGTGATTGCTTTTTTGACATGGGCGAAGAAGACGTAAGACCTCCTTCCAGTTGACAGGAGGTCTTCTCCGCCCATGTCAAAAATTCAATCAGTCACTGTCAGGAGTCAATTTCAAAAGTGCGCGGAAGCATGGAAGTGATGATAAGAAGAGAAAGCGACGGAGGGGAACTGCTTTCGCGTAGTGCTTGGAAGGTGGTGGATGAAGAAGATCCCGGCATTGCGATCGGCTGGGCGGACGACGCGACCCTACATGCTTGTCTGGGATTTGCTGGTGCTCCTATTCCACAGATAGCAACTGCTGCGCGTCTGATATTGTATTGCGAGCCTGGTTCTCAGGCGTGGTCTTTGCGGTCAATGCGAATTCTCCTGTGTTGTTAAACGGAGAAATCCGATCATCGGATTTCTTCCACCATTTGTCGTGGGCCGACTATTTAGCCATCACGCAGAGACTGCAAGCGGCTCCGATCAGGGCGTGGTGCACGCTTTTGGATGCTGCTGGTCTTAGTGCTGGACGATTCTACGCGGTGACAAATGAGGGACGAGGAAGCATCCACGCTGCAAAGTAGCCTGACGGGCCTTTTCTGTGATGCTGATGACTCTGCTATGTAGCGTGGAGGCGCCCAGGAAAAGGTGAATAGGCAATTTTGGATGTAATAAAGAAACTGAGTCGAATATACTACACTGTACAGTACTGCATAATGACTGGGTATGATTCAACAACACTTACAATTGTAGTAAAGGCCGTTCCCGACTTTTCTGCTTTTGAAAGTGCAGGTTTTGGTGCATGTTGGAATTTTAAAGCCATTTGGTGTTCCGTGTTTGACGAAAATTACAATGGAGCACTACATTACATAATACATGTACATGTAGTTTGTTCAGACTTAGTGAGTGGTGTTATCTTTGAGTAAGTTAGAACCGACTTACAGATAATCAGCGTAAATAACGAGGCGACTTTAAGCTCTAACCGGCTAAGGGTTTGCCTACGCTTAAGTAGAGCGGCTGACTGCAACTACTACTTTTCAACACATGTGACTAACTCTATGTTCTCGGAGCAGGAGTGTCATCATGAATGAACGTGGGCATGAAGGTATTATCGACACAAAACATAGTCAATATTGTTGGATGGAACTCACATACCAGCAGCAGGTACTATTATTTGACGTCTTTAGTTGTAATTGAGTTTTAAAGGGATGAACGTCGCAATTGCTGCATCGACAGTCGAGTATGCTAAAATACGGTCGACAATATACAGTTGCTTTAACGTCCGTTCCAGTCTCTTACGCGCAGACCTAGAAACGTTGCTATACGATTCACTAAAACGGTGATTGCTTTTTTGACATGGGCGAAGAAGACGTAAGACCTCCTTTCAGTTGACAGGACGTAAGACCTCCTTTCAGTTGACAGGAGGTCTTCTCCGCCCATGTCAAAAATGCAATCAGTCACTGTCAGGTGTCAATTTCAAAAGTGCGCGGAAGCACGGCAGTGATGATAAGAAGAGAAAGCGACGGAGGGGAACTGCCTTCGCGTAGTGCTTGGAAGGTGGTGGATGAAGAAGATCCCGGCATTGCGATCGGCTGGGCGGACGACGCGACCCTACATGCTTGTCTGGGATTTGCTGGTGCTCCTATTCCACAGGTAGCAACTGCTGCGCGTCTGATATTGTATTGCGAGCCTGGTTCTCAGGCCTGGTCTTTGCGGTCAATGCGAATTCTCCTGTGTTGTTAAACGGAGAAATTCGATCATCGGATTTCTTCCACCATTTGTCGTGGGCCGACTATTTAGCCATCACGCAGAGACTGCAAGCGGCTCCGATCAGGGCGTGGTGCACGCTTTTGGATGCTGCTGGTCTTAGTGCTGGACGATTCTACGCGGTGACAAATGAGGGACGAGGAAGCATCCACGCTGCAAATCAGCCTGACGGGCCTTTTCTGTGATGCTGATGACTCTGCTATGGAGCGTGGAGGCGCCCAGGAAAAGATGAATAGGCAATTTTGGATGTAATAAAGAAACTGAGTCGAATATACTACACTGTACAGTACTGCATAATGACTGGGTATGATTCAACAACACTTACAATTGTAGTAAAGGCCGTTCCCGACTTTTCTGCTTTTGAAAGTGCAGGTTTTGGTGCATGTTGGAATTTTAAAGCCATTTGGTGTTCCGTGTTTGACGAAAATTACAATGGAGCACTACATTACATAATACATGTACATGTAGTTTGATCAGACTTAGTGAGTGGTGTTATCTTTGAGTAAGTTAGAACCGACTTACAGATAATCAGCGTAAATAACGAGGCGACTTTAAGCTCTAACCGGCTAAGGGTTTGCCTACGCTTAAGTAGAGCGGCTGACTGCAACTACTACTTTTCAACACATATGACTAACTCTATGTTCTCGGAGCAGGAGTGTCATCATGAATGAACGTGGGCATGAAGGTATTATCGACACAAAACATAGTCAATATTGTTGGATGGAACTCACATACCAGCAGCAGGTACTATTATTTGACGTCTTTAGTTGTAATTGAGTTTTAAAGGGATGAACGTCGCAATTGCTGCATCGACAGTCGAGTATGCTAAAATACGGTCGACAATATACAGTTGCTTTAACGTCCGTTCCAGTCTCTTACGCGCAGACCTAGAAACGTTGCTATACGATTAACTAAAACGGTGATTGCTTTTTTGACATGGGCGAAGAAGACGTAAGACCTCCTTTCAGTTGACAGGACGTAAGACCTCCTTTCAGTTGACAGGAGGTCTTCTCCGCCCATGTCAAAAATGCAATCAGTCACTGTCAGGTGTCAATTTCAAAAGTGCGCGGAAGCACGGCAGTGATGATAAGAAGAGAAAGCGACGGAGGGGAACTGCCTTCGCGTAGTGCTTGGAAGGTGGTGGATGAAGAAGATCCCGGCATTGCGATCGGCTGGGCGGACGACGCGACCCTACATGCTTGTCTGGGATTTGCTGGTGCTCCTATTCCACAGGTAGCAACTGCTGCGCGTCTGATATTGTATTGCGAGCCTGGTTCTCAGGCGTGGTCTTTGCGGTCAATGCGAATTCTCCTGTGTTGTTAAACGGAGAAATTCGATCATCGGATTTCTTCCACCATTTGTCGTGGGCCGACTATTTAGCCATCACGCAGAGACTGCAAGCGGCTCCGATCAGGGCGTGGTGCACGCTTTTGGATGCTGCTGGTCTTAGTGCTGGACGATTCTACGCGGTGACAAATGAGGGACGAGGAAGCATCCACGCTGCGCATCAGCCTGACGGGCCTTTTCTGTGATGCTGATGACTCTGCTATGGAGCGTGGAGGCGCCCAGGAAAAGATGAATAGGCAATTTTGGATGTAATAAAGAAACTGAGTCGAATATACTACACTGTACAGTACTGCATAATGACTGGGTATGATTCAACAACACTTACAATTGTAGTAAAGGCCGTTCCCGACTTTTCTGCTTTTGAAAGTGCAGGTTTTGGTGCATGTTGGAATTTTAAAGCCATTTGGTGTTCGGTGTTTGACGAAAATTACAATGGAGCACTACATTACATAATACATGTACATGTAGTTTATTTGTGTCCGTGTTTGACGAAAATTACAATGGAGCACTACATTTCATAATACATGTACATGTAGTTTGATCAGACTTAGTGAGTGGTGTTATCTTTGAGTAAGTTAGAACCGACTTACAGATAATCAGCGTAAATAACGAGGCGACTTTAAGCTCTAACCGGCTAAGGGTTTGCCTACGCTTAAGTAGAGCGGCTGACTGCAACTACTACTTTTCAACACATATGACTAACTCTATGTTCTCGGAGCAGGAGTGCCATCATGAATGAACGTGGGCATGAAGGTATAATCGACACAAAACATAGTCAATATTGTTGGATGGAACTCACATACCAGCAGCAGGTACTGTTATTTGACGTCTTTAGTTGTAATTGAGTTTTAAAGGGATGAACGTCGCAATTGCTGCATCGACAGTCGAGTATGCTAAAATACGGTCGACAATATACAGTTGCTTTAACGTCCGTTCCAGTCTCTTACGCGCAGACCTAGAAACGTTGCTATACGATTCACTAAAACGGTGATTGCTTTTTTGACATGGGCGAAGAAGACGTAAGACCTCCTTTCAGTTGACAGGAGGTCTTCTCCGCCCATGTCAAAAATGCAATCAGTCACTGTCAGGTGTCAATTTCAAAAGTGCGCGGAAGCACGGCAGTGATGATAAGAAGAGAAAGCGACGGAGGGGAACTGCCTTCGCGTAGTGCTTGGAAGGTGGTGGATGAAGAAGATCCCGGCATTGCGATCGGCTGGGCGGACGACGCGACCCTACATGCTTGTCTGGGATTTGCTGGTGCTCCTATTCCACAGGTTGCAACTGCTGCAGCGTCTGATATTGTATTGCGAGCCTGGTTCTTAGGCCTGGTCTTTGCGGTCAATGCGAATTCTCCTGTGTTGTTAAACGGAAAAATTCGATCATCGGATTTCTTCCACCATTTGTCGTGGGCCGACTATTTAGCCATCACGCAGAGACTGCAAGCGGCTCCGATCAGGGCGTGGTGCACGCTTTTGGATGCTGCTGGTCTTAGTGCTGGACGATTCTACGCGGTGACAAATGAGGGACGAGGAAGCATCCACGCTGCGCATCAGCCTGACGGGCCTTTTCTGTGATGCTGATGACTCTGCTATGGAGCGTGGAGGCGCCCAGGAAAAGATGAATAGGCAATTTTGGATGTAATAAAGAAACTGAGTCGAATATACTACACTGTACAGTACTGCATAATGACTGGGTATGATTCAACAACACTTACAATTGTAGTAAAGGCCGTTCCCGACCTTTCTGCTTTTGAAAGTGCAGGTTTTGGTGCATGTTGGAATTTTAAAGCCATTTGGTGTTCGGTGTTTGACGAAAATTACAATGGAGCACTACATTACATAATACATGTACATGTAGTTTGATCAGACTTAGTGAGTGGTGTTATCTTTGAGTAAGTTAGAACCGACTTACAGATAATCAGCGTAAATAACGAGGCGACTTTAAGCTCTAACCGGCTAAGGGTTTGCCTACGCTTAATTAGAGCGGCTGACTGCAACTACTACTTATCAACACGTGTGACTAACTCTATGTTCTCGGAGCAGGAGTGTCATCATGAATGAACGTGGGCATGAAGGTATTATCGACACAAAACATAGTCAATATTGTTGGATGGAACTCACATACCAGCAGCAGGTACTCCTCCCACCGTAATTAGTCTGTGTGCAAAATTAGTTTGTGTTCGGAATTAGTCTGGCACAGACTAATTTAGGTGAAGAAAAATTAGTGAGTTCTCTAAACTTCCTAATTAGTCTGGAACAGTTGGCCCATAACGAAGGTACAACGTACCGTAAAGAATGATGTCAAAAAGCAGAGCAGCTTCACAAAGGGCGGGGGCTTCCTGCAAATCGATCCCGCTGATATCAATCGTTTTGAAAACACTCTTGCTGAGGTAGAGGTATCGTAAGATAGATTGATACAGGTCAAGAAAAATTAATCATTACATTTTTGAACACTTTTACAACTTGTTTTTTTATAAATCTTTGATAACTCTGGTAATAAAATCGTACTAAAGCTGTGATATATTATACTTGCTTTCAAGGTTAATCTAGAAGCAAGCGAAGGTGACTCAAACTCAAAAACTTCCTCAAAGGTGAGTTTCAAACGACATGCTGTTCACCTGAAAATTTTCATAGCAAATTTTACAAGAGAATTTATACGCGCTTACATTGGTAACAAGGGGGTGTTCCATACAATTGTTCAAATGGGCATTTTCCCATGTATTTGCCTTTACAGTTGACTACAGTGTACATGGGCAACCCTAAAAAAACCGATTGACCCACTAAAAAAGCTATTGGTACAGTGTCACTCAGTAATATTTTGCTGTTTGAAGTTGCCTCAAGTGCGGTATATGTTGTAGCACCATATTTACAGTGGCGAGGACAGTTTTCTTTGGGAATATTCCAAATACAAAACAATGGTTGCTGTATAAATTCGATGTAGGAGGGATTGATCATCTATTAGCTGATGAAGCACCAACCATATAAAGCCTTTCTGATGGCGCACACGTGCCGGTGGCGTCACACTTGGATCGACCGCAACTACTAGTACTGTGGTATGTATCTGTAACGTGGCATTCAGGTACGCCATATTGATGTCCCCTTCAGCCCCAACTTTGCTGCGATCGACATCAGAGCCAATTCATTGTCCCTGGCTTAGCACCATTCAAAATCCTGGTCAAGTTCCGCTTTAGCGCCGCTGCATACGCTCGTAGTCTTATCGTGTTGATCATTTTAGTCCTCTGGATCAGCTTGGTGTCGGTCGCCGTACGTGACATCTTGACGCACACGAACCGCAGCGACGAACTTGATTGTATTCTCGCTGGGATGTAGACTTGGCAATGGACCTGTCTTGTCCACGCGTGTAGTTAGTTAGTTGGCTTTCCACTACTTAAGGTCCTCTGGCTTTAGGGGCTTCCTCCCTTTCCACTCGTACTTAACATTCACAGCATCACGTACCTTCATTGCCTTCATGTTGTTGTCGCGAAGCATCTTGTACACGTGGACTTCATCGTCAGCAAATTGAGATCCTTGAGCTCTTCCGTCTTGCGCATGACGATGGATCATCGAGGATGGTCTTCATTACCGTTGTTCATGGAATGTTCTGCAGAGTTTCATCGTAGAAAGTGACGAATCACGGTGAGAGAACGTATTAATCCTAACCCAATAGAAACTATCAGCAACGGGTTTTACGGTACGCTGTACTCACGTTATGGTACAGGGTGTGTGTAACACCTAGTTTAACCCAGACTAATTACCAACTTATAAATTAGTCTGGCACAGACTATTTCCGAACATACCTTAATTCAGTCTGTGTTCATTAATAGTCTGGCACAGACTATTTAAGGTAGCAAGCTCAAAAACTCAGGTTCGAAATTAGTCTGGCACAGACTAATTACGGTGGGAGGAGTAGTCTGGCACAGTTGGCCCCCTGTACCATACATTAGGTACAACGTACCGTAAAGTGGGAGGAGTACTATTATTTGACGTCTTTAGTTGTAATTGTGTTTTAAAAGGATGAACGTCGCAATTGCTGCATCGACAGTCGAGTATGCTAAAATACGGTCGACAATATACAGTTGCTTTAACGTCCGTTCCAGTCTCTTACGCGCAGACCAAGAAACGTTGCTATACGATTCACTAAAACGGTGATTGCTTTTTTGACATGGGCGAAGAAGACGTACGTAAGACCTCCTTTCAGTTGACAGGAGGTCTTCTCCGCCCATGTCAAAAATTCAATCAGTCACTGTCAGGTGTCAATTTCAAAAGTGCGCGGAAGCACGGCAGTGATGATAAGAAGAGAAAGCGACGGAGGGGAACTGCCTTCGCGTAGTGCTTGGAAGGTGGTGGATGAAGAAGATCCCGGCATTGCGATCGGCTGGGCGGACGACGCGACCCTACATGCTTGTCTGGGATTTGCTGGTGCTCCTATTCCACAGGTAGCAACTGCTGCAGCGTCTGATATTGTATTGCGAGCCTGGTTCTCAGGCCTGGTCTTTGCGGTCAATGCGAATTCTCCTGTGTTGTTAAACGGAAAAATTCGATCATCGGATTTCTTCCACCATTTGTCGTGGGCCGACTATTTAGCCATCACGCAGAGACTGCAAGCGGCTCCGATCAGGGCGTGGTGCACGCTTTTGGATGCTGCTGGTCTTAGTGCTGGACGATTCTACGCGGTGACAAATGAGGGACGAGGAAGCATCCACGCTGCGCATCAGCCTGACGGGCCTTTTCTGTGATGCTGATGACTCTGCTATGGAGCGTGGAGGCGCCCAGGAAAAGATGAATAGGCAATTTTGGATGTAATAAAGAAACTGAGTCGAATATACTACACTGTACAGTACTGCATAATGACTGGGTATGATTCAACAACACTTACAATTGTAGTAAAGGCCGTTCCCGACTTTTCTGCTTTTGAAAGTGCAGGTTTTGGTGCATGTTGGAATTTTAAAGCCATTTGGTGTTCCGTGTTTGACGAAATTTACAATGGAGCACTACATTACATAATACATGTACATGTAGTTTGATCAGACTTAGTGAGTGGTGTTATCTTTGAGTAAGTTAGAACCGACTTACAGATAATCAGCGTAAATAACGAGGCGACTTTAAGCTATAACCGGCTAAAGGTTTGCCTACGCTTAAGTAGAGCGGCTGACTGCAACTACTACTTTTCAACACATATGACTAACTCTATGTTCTCGGAGCAGGAGTGTCATCATGAATGAACGTGGGCATGAAGGTATTATCGACACAAAACATAGTCAATATTGTTGGATGGAACTCACATACCAGCAGCAGGTACTATTATTTGACGTCTTTAGTTGTAATTGAGTTTTAAAGGGATGGACGTCGCAATTGCTGCATCGACAGTCGAGTATGCTAAAATACGGTCGGCAATATACAGTTGCTTTAACGTCCGTTCCAGTCTCTTACGCGCAGACCTAGAAACGTTGCTATACGATTCACTAAAACGGTGATTTCTTTTTTGACATGGGCGAAGAAGACGTAAGACCTCCTTTCAGTTGACAGGACGTAAGACCTCCTTTCAGTTGACAGGAGGTCTTCTCCGCCCATGTCAAAAATTCAATCAGTCACTATCAGGTGTCAATTTCAAAAGTGCGCGGAAGCACGGCAGTGATGATAAGAAGAGAAAGCGACGGAGGGGAACTGCCTTCGCGTAGTGCTTGGAAGGTGGTGGATGAAGCAGATCCCGGCATTGCGATCGGCTGGGCGGACGACGCGACCCTACATGCTTGTCTGGGATTAGCTGGTGCTCCTATTCCACAGGTAGCAACTGCTGCGCGTCTGATATTGTATTGCGAGCCTGATTCTCAGGCCTGATCTTTGCGGTCAATGCGAATTCTCCTGTGTTGTTAAACGGAGAAATTCGATCATCGGATTTCTTCCACCATTTGTCGTGGGCCGACGAATTAGCCATCACGCAGAGACTGCAAGCGGCTCCGATCAGGGCGTGGTGCACGCTTTTGGATGCTGCTGGTCTTAGTGCTGGACGATTCTACGCGGTGACAAATGAGGGACGAGGAAGCATCCACGCTGCGCATCAGCCTGACGGGCCTTTTCTGTGATGCTGATGACTCTGCTATGGAGCGTGGAGGCGCCCAGGAAAAGATGAATAGGCAATTTTGGATGTAATAAAGAAACTGAGTCGAATATACTACACTGTACAGTACTGCATAATGACTGGGTATGATTCAACAACACTTAGAATTGTAGTAAAGGCCGTTCCCGACTTTTCTGCTTTTGAAAGTGCAGGTTTTGGTGCATGTTGGAATTTTAAAGCCATTTGGTGTTCGGTGTTTGACGAAAATTACAATGGAGCACTACATTACATAATACATGTACATGTAGTTTGATCAGACTTAGTGAGTGGTGTTATCTTTGAGTAAGTTAGAACCGACTTACAGATAATCAGCGTAAATAACGAGGCGACTTTAAGCTCTAACCGGCTAAGGGTTTGCCTACGCTTATGTAGAGCGGCTGACTGCAACTACTACTTTTCAACACATGTGACTAACTCTATGTTCTCGGAGCAGGAGTGTCATCATGAATCAACGTAGGCATGAAGGTATTATCGACACAAAACATAGTCAATATTGTTGGACGGAACTCACATACCAGCAGCAGGTACTATTATTTGACGTCTTTAGTTGTAATTGAGCTTTAAAGGGATGAACGTCGCAATTGCTGCATCGACAGTCGAGTATGCTAAAATACGGTCGACAATATACAGTTGCTTTAACGTCCGTTCCAGTCTCTTACGCGCAGACCAAGAAACGTTGCTATACGATTCACTAAAACGGTGATTGCTTTTTTGACATGGGCGAAGAAGACGTAAGACCTCCTTCCAGTTGACAGGAGGTCTTCTCCGCCCATGTCAAAAATTCAATCAGTCACTGTCAGGTGTCAATTTCAAAAGTGCGCGGAAGCATGGCAGTGATGATAAGAAGAGAAAGCGACGGAGGGGAACTGCCTTCGCGTAGTGCTTGGAAGGTGGTGGATGAAGAAGATCCCGGCATTGCGATCGGCTGGGCGGACGACGCGACCCTACATGCTTGTCTGGGATTTGCTGGTGCTCCTATTCCACAGGTAGCAACTGCTGCGCGTCTGATATTGTATTGCGAGCCTGGTTCTTAGACCTGGTCTTTGCGGTCAATGCGAATTCTCCTGTGTTGTTAAACGGAGAAATTCGATCATCGGATTTCTTCCACCATTTGTCGTGGGCCGACGAATTAGCCATCACGCAGAGACTGCAAGCGGATCCGATCAGGGCGTGGTGCACGCGTTTGGATGCTGCTGGTCTTAGTGCTGGACGATTCTACGCGGTGACAAATGAGGGACGAGGAAGCATCCACGCTGCGCATCAGCCTGACGGGCCTTTTCTGTGATGCTGATGACTCTGCTATGGAGCGTGGAGGCGCCCAGGAAAAGATGAATAGGCAGTTTTGGATGTAATAAAGAAACTGAGTCGAATATACTACACTGTACAGTACTGCATAATGACTGGGTATGATTCAACAACACTTACAATTGTAGTAAAGGCCGTTCCCGACTTTTCTGCTTTTGAAAGTGCAGGGTTTGGTGCATGTTGGAATTTTAAAGCCATTTGGTGTTCCGTGTTTGACGAAAATTACAATGGAGCACTACATTACATAATACATGTACATGTAGTTTGATCAGACTTAGTGAGTGGTGTTATCTTTGAGTAAGTTAGAACCGACTTACAGATAATCAACGTAAATAACGAGGCGACTTTAAGCTCTAACCGGCTAAGGGTTTGCCTACGCTTAAGTAGAGCGGCTGACTGCAACTACTACTTTTCAGCACATGTGACTAACTCTATGTTCTCGGAGCAGGAGTGTCATCATGAATGAACGTGGCCATGAAGGTATTATCGACACAAAACATAGTCAATATTGTTGGATGGAACTCACATACCAGCAGCAGGTACTATTATTTGACGTCTTTAGTTGTAATTGAGTTTTAAAGGGATGGACGTCGCAATTGCTGCATCGACAGTCGAGTATGCTAAAATACGGTCGACAATATACAGTTGCTTTAACGTCCGTTCCAGTCTCTTACGCGCAGACCTAGAAACGTTGCTATACGATTCACTAAAACGGTGATTGCTTTTTTGACATGGGCGAAGAAGACGTAAGACCTCCTTTCAGTTGACAGGACGTAAGACCTCCTTTCAGTTGACAGGACGTAAGACCTCCTTTCAGTTGACAGGAGGTCTTCTCCGCCCATGTCAAAAATGCAATCAGTCACTATCAGGTGTCAATTTCAAAAGTGCGCGGAAGCACGGCAGTGATGATAAGAAGAGAAAGCGACGGAGGGGAACTGCCTTCGCGTAGTGCTTGGAAGGTGGTGGATGAAGAAGATCCCGGCATTGCGATCGGCTGGGCGGACGACGCGACCCTACATGCTTGTCTGGGATTTGCTGGTGCTCCTATTCCACAGGTAGCAACTGCTGCGCGTCTGATATTGTATTGCGAGCCTGATTCTCAGGCCTGATCTTTGCGGTCAATGCGAATTCTCCTGTGTTGTTAAACGGAGAAATTCGATCATCGGATTTCTTCCACCATTTGTCGTGGGCCGACTATTTAGCCATCACGCAGAGACTGCAAGCGGCTCCGATCAGGGCGTGGTGCACGCTTTTGGATGCTGCTGGTCTTAGTGCTGGACGATTCTACGCGGTGACAAATGAGGGACGAGGAAGCATCCACGCTGCGCATCAGCCTGACGGGCCTTTTCTGTGATGCTGATGACTCTGCTATGGAGCGTGGAGGCGCCCAGGAAAAGATGAATAGGCAATTTTGGATGTAATAAAGAAACTGAGTCGAATATACTACACTGTACAGTACTGCATAATGACTGGGTATGATTCAACAACACTTACAATTGTAGTAAAGGCCGTTCCCGACTTTTCTGCTTTTGAAAGTGCAGGTTTTGGTGCATGTTGGAATTTTAAAGCCATTTGGTGTTCCGTGTTTGACGAAAATTACAATGGAGCACTACATTACATAATACATGTACATGTAGTTTGATCAGACTTAGTGAGTGGTGTTATCTTTGAGTAAGTTAGAACCGACTTACAGATAATCAGCGTAAATAACGAGGCGACTTTAAGCTCTAACCGGCTAA
>MIQA02017384.1:0-61109 GCA_001887855.2 Sclerospora graminicola | reverse complement strand
TGCTTTAACGTCCGTTCCAGTCTCTTACGCGCAGACCTAGAAACGTTGCTATACGATTAACTAAAACGGTGATTGCTTTTTTGACATGGGTGAAGAAGACGTAAGACCTCCTTTCAGTTGACAGGACGTAAGACCTCCTTTCAGTTGACAGGAGGTCTTCTCCGCCCATGTCAAAAATGCAATAGTCACTATCAGGTGTCAATTCCAAAAGTGCGCGGAAGCACGGCAGTGATAATAAGAAGAGAAAGCGACGGAGGGGAACTGCCTTCGCGTAGTGCTTGGAAGGTGGTGGATGAAGAAGATCCCGGCATTGCGATCGGCTGGGCGGACGACGCGACCCTACATGCTTGTCTTGGATTTGCTGGTGCTCCTATTCCACAGGTAGCAACTGCTGCGCGTCTGATATTGTATTGCGAGCCTGGTTCTTAGGCCTGGTCTTTGCGGTCAATGCGAATTCTCCTGTGTTGTTAAACGGAGAAATTCGATCATCGAATTTCTTCCACCATTTGTCGTGGGCCGACGAATTAGCCATCACGCAGAGACTGCAAGCGGCTCCGATTAGGGCGTGGTGCACGCTTTTGGATGCTGCTGGTCTTAGTGCTGGACGATTCTACGCGGTGACAAATGAGGGACGAGGAAGTATCCACGCTGCGCATCAGCCTGACGGGCCTTTTCTGTGATGCTGATGACTCTGCTATGGAGCGTGGAGGCGCCCAGGAAAAGATGAATAGGCGATTTTGGATGTAATAAAGAAACTGAGTCGAATATACTACACTGTACAGTACTGCATAATGACTGGGTATGATTCAACAACACTTACAATTGTAGTAAAGGCCGTTCCCGACTTTTCTGCTTTTGAAAGTGCAGGTTTGGTGCATGTTGGAATTTTAAAGCCATTTGGTGTTCCGTGTTTGACGAAAATTACAATGGAGCACTACATTACATAATACATGTACATGTAGTTTGATCAGACTTAGTGAGTGCTGTTATCTTTGAGTAAGTTAGAACCGACTTACAGATAATCAGCGTAAATAACGAGGCGACTTTAAGCTCTAACCGGCTAAGGGTTTGCCTACGCTTAAGTAGAGCGGCTGACTGCAACTACTACTTTTCAACACGTCTGACTAACTCTATGTTCTCGGAGCAGGAGTGTCATCATGAATGAACGTGGGCATGAAGGTATAATCGACACAAAACATAGTCAATATTGTTGGATGGAACTCACATACCAGCAGCAGGTACTGTTATTTGACGTCTTTAGTTGTAATTGAGTTTTAAAGGGATGAACGTCGCAATTGCTGCATCGACAGTCGAGTATGCTAAAATACGGTCGACAATATACAGTTGCTTTAACGTTCGTTCCAGTCTCTTACGCGCAGACCTAGAGACGTTGCTATACGATTAACTAAAACGGTGATTGCTTTTTTGACATGGGTGAAGAAGATGTAAGACCTCCTTTCTGTTGACAGGACGTAAGACCTCCTTTCAGTTGACAGGAGGTCTTCTCCGCCCATGTCAAAAATGCAATAGTCACTGTCAGGTGTCAATTTCAAAAGTGCGCGGAAGCATGGCAGTGATGATAAGAAGAGAAAGCGACGGAGGGGAACTGCCTTCGCGTAGTGCTTGGAAGGTGGTGGATGAAGAAGATCCCGGCATTGCGATTGGCTGGGCGGACGACGCGACCCTACATGCTTGTCTTGGATTTGCTGGTGCTCCTATTCCACAGGTAGCAACTGCTGCGCGTCTGATATTGTATTGCGAGCCTGGTTCTTAGGCCTGGTCTTTGCGGTCAATGCGAATTCTCCTGTGTTGTTAAACGGAAAAATTCGATCATCGGATTTCTTCCACCATTTGTCGTGGGCCGACTATTTAGCCATCACGCAGAGACTGCAAGCGGCTCCGATCAGGGCGTGGTGCACGCTTTTGGATGCTGCTGGTCTTAGTGCTGGACGATTCTACGCGGTGATAAATGAGGGACGAGGAAGCATCCACGCTGCGCATCAGCCTGACGGGCCTTTTCTGTGATGCTGATGACTCTGCTATGGAGCGTGGAGGCGCCCAGGAAAAGATGAATAGGCAATTTTGGACTTGGGAAGAACATGCATTTTTCTTTTACCAAATTTAAAAGACGCTTGTTTTCTGCGTTCTGTACGAGGAGAATCGAGTGTGGTTTCCATTTGACTGCATCTTGAGTCCTCGTCTTTGTGATGAAAGCGTTTTGATCGGGTAGGCTGCGTGGCACGCATTAAATGACACGAAGACTACTAGGTAGTTTTTTCCGTCAGCAACAAGGTGAGACATCTCGTCTGATTTGGTCTCGACTGTAAAGGCGTCTGGGGTGCGAAGAAGGGGATGATCATACGAATCAAATTGAGCGGAAGCCTGTACTTGGTATCGACGACATCATGCACTCAGAGAACGCAAATCATCTCGCTCCCTAGACGATAAAGCGTTTAAGTCATCCTTTTCATCTCCAACATCACCGTCTTCAGTGTCACTCGTCCACGTTTCGCGTTCGCACTTGTCTTTTGTATCTCGTGAAAATTAAGTGGGATACATTCCGCGTAACGTAACCAGGACACTGAGACGTAAGTAGCTAATTTATGGCTCGGCGTTCTCAGCGCCAAAGCGTTCAGCTGGGAGGCCGTAGATGGCATTGCGACGATGAGTCTGCAAAGGGTGATTGTCGTGGCATCATCGGGATAGTGTCATTCGATCTCAACGTCAATGGAATCTCCTGACTGCACAGCAGCCGGAAAAACGTTTTTTCAATCTGCTGGAGCTGCTTCTCTCGCTCGTAGATCACGTAATACAAACCCCAGACATCCGAGGATTCATTCGCAACTCTGGACTCTGGAAGGTCCCGTTGAAACGCGATGGAAAGTAGAGGAAAACTTTCTTGAACGACAACCAGCAACCAAGTCGTGTATGGAGCTCGTGGATCATTTTTAAGAGTCCGTTTGAACGAAAGGTCTTTTTTTGGATACGCTGCAAGACAACGTTACATTGAACGAGCTTATAGAGCGTTGCCAACGACTTGAGTGTGCTCTGATTTCGATCCAAAAGTGTCCAAATTTCGCCAAGATTCAGTAAGTGAAATTGTGTTCCTTCTTAAATAAAAGGTAGGCCATCATTGCGATCAGTTTGATGCTCCGTGGGTGCCATTGTGACAAAGAGATTCTTGTAGACATTTTTTTAAATGGCGACCGTCTGATGTGACTGGGGAGTTTCGGGCAAACTTTTCAAGCACTTGCTTGTCATTTTTAATTAAACTCGGTCTATCGTCGGACATTCCGTCTCTTTGAGTGTAACTCCTTACCTTGCGTCCACTTTCACCGTACAAAAATTGTATCGGGGTACTTTCAATTTTAATGCTTCGTGTCGTTTTTTTTTATGTTTGTCCTTCATCGTTTGCCGTGTTCCGTAAACTTTCGCTTGTTATTGGTTTACCTGCAAAGAGGTATACAATTGATTTCCAGACATGAAAATCACTGAGTAGGAAAATAATATTGTTGGTTCCGTGAATGAAACGAGCGCTGCTGTGCTTCGATACCGCAAAATACTCCGATCGACGTCACTTTCCACCAGCAAAAATACGGACAATTATAATACATGTAATCAAGAAAGTGAGTCGAATGTATTACACTGTACAGTACTGCATAATGACTGGGTATGATTAAACAACACTTACAATTGTAGTAAAAGCCGTTCCCGACTTTACTGCTTTTGAAAGTGCAGGTTTTGGTGCATATTGGAATTTTAAAGCCATTTGGAGTTCGGTGTTTGGCGAAAATTACAATGGAACACTACATTACATAATACATGTACATGTAGTTTGATCAGACTTAGTGAGTGGTGTTATCTTTGAGTAATTTAGAACCGACTTTCGCTGGCTTCCTATCTTCTTCCGTCGGTGTATGCGTTTTTGTAGTGTACCTCGCTATCCACAGTAAACTACCAACGCGAGATTGAAGCTGCTTCACACTTGGCCCATGTCCGTATAACTTGTTGCTAACACCCTTGAGTCATTCTCATCCGTAGCTTCTTCGCTACCCACCGTTGAATTTATTCCATGATCTTGCTGTAATCCATATGTCTCCAATAATAGTTCAATCACCAACTCCTATTCTAATGTGTGTCCACGTCCGTCATCATAATCTACACGAATTCCAAGAAATCCAGATGTCAATCCCGAGTCCTTGATTTTTATCGAAGCCGTGACACGAAAAGAAATCATCTACCTCTTCTTGGTTCGTCCCGGTCACGAGTAAATTGTCCACGTAGACCCCCACTACCACAACACTGTCATCTCGTGCCCTTAAATACGCATACATGCAAGTAATGCATTGCGTAAATTTTGCATCAATTAGAGGCTGGTGAAGCAGCTGGTTCCATAGTCTGCCCGCTAGCTTGAGTCCGCAGAGCGCCATTTCAGTCGTAGCACCACTTGGCTTGCATTCCTGACCTCTAGCTTCTTACACTCTTCCTCGGTAACGTCCATTCTTTGTGACGCAAATTGGTAGATCACGTGTTCTTCATCCTTTAGTACGCGTTCAGTATGTCACCATGCCTTGCTGGCACCTTCTACTTACAGGCCATCACTAGAATTACCTTGACTGACATCCTCTCCATGACTGCTGTGAAAGTCAGACTATAATACCTCCTATCACTTGTTCATTACCACAAGCTACTAGCGTTGCTTTCACTCGTTCAACCAATCCGTTTCCGTTTGGCTTGATCATAAACACTCATATCGTGTGTAACGCGTGGTAATCGATTGTTTTAGCCACTATTTCCCACACTTCATTCTTTCGTAGCGCTTCAATTTCATCATCCATAGCACTCCTGCATTCCCGATATGCGTCGCTGCTTACTGCTTCTCCGTAATTCTCCGGGACCATCACTGTGTTCATTGTGTCCGTCCGCTCCTTCTGACGTTCAACCTCTTGGTCGGCCCTTGTTTTCTGCCTCGTTCCGCGTAAACTTCGTCTCCTTTCTTCTGACCAGGCTTGACCTTTTCCTCCGATGCCCTCGCCAACGCACTTTCTCCATCAGTGGCTTTACCATCACCATCGGTTGCTCCGGCTATGTCATCTTGCGAGAAGTCTCACTTGAGCTGCTCGTTCTGCATGCTTGATAGTCTCGATGTTCTTGATATGTTGAGTCGTAATATGTACCTTGCGCTCGTCCTTCAGGAAAACTCTGTATTGCTTCATTACTTCGTTCTTGCCAATAATAAATCCAATCACCGCCCTGTTAACTAACAATTCTTTCCCCCCGTGTCCTTGTATACCGTGCATGGTGATCCGAAAACAACAATTTCAACCAACCTTGGTTTCACCTTCGTCAAAAATTCTATCGGCGATATCCTCTTCGGATTTGATCGTGTCGATTCCTTTAAAAATGTATGCTACCTTCCCGTAGCTCGCCTGGTTTAATGCCCCACTGTTTTTTCAAGCACTCCGGTATTAACAAATCCACATTCTTGTACTTCAAACCACCATCCGTGCTTAAAACGTAAATGCGACATTCAAATCGTTTCTCGAAATAAACCAATATACCTTCAAATTGCGTTGCTACCGTGTTCTTTGTCTTCGCTAGAAACACCTTAACGTAATTGCTCCGATGATCTACGGAATCAGCATTGTACTGGTTTCCTAGTCGGCCTCGCGGTGTAAGAGCCCTTTTAAATCTGATCGTATGACCCCCACTCTGTTCATCGGCGAGTTCACTTCACTGTCTTGTCTCGACGACTGCTGATTTGACATGTGCGCAAGGGAAGCAGATTCCTTGTCTGCTTCCCTAGCGCAAACGTCAAACAGTTCTACCGCTTCTTATCCGTCAGCCTTATACCTGATGCCTTGGGGCTTTGCGCCATCCGCTCGTTCGTATCAGCCCGAACATTCTGTGGAAATGCATTAGTGTACCCTCTTGGATATATGGGTCTGCCCCGGCGTCATTCACCCCTAACGTCGTCAGTATTACTTCCTTCGGGGCAAAATAAACGCACGATCGGAATATACAGGTGTCCATAATAAACGCAGCAAATCTAAATTGATAGTATCGGATTATCATGTTATACAAATACTCACTATGGGGTTTACAATCAGAAGAGAACGGGCGAAATATTGAAAACGGTACATAAAAACTTAAAAATTATAAAAAATAACAAGAAAAACAATTCAATAAAGTACCTTGGTCGGACCACAGCAGCTAGGACATCTTCTTAGCTTGTATGTCTTTATGTAGTAATCCACTTGCCTCGTAGTATTGCTGAACGACAGCAAATACATCGAAACAACGAAAAATAAACATCCATCACGTTCAGGCGCTTCCAGTGTTGAAAACTGGGATATTTACCGCCCGAACATCGTCATTAAGCTCGGACCACTCTGGACTGCGAAACAGTTGATCTAGCACTCTTGAAAAGTAGAAACCTCGTCCTCTAACAGCACTGTTGCTGAAACACTTATTTGCATGCTTTCAGTACGTCCTGATTGCCATCTTGAACAAGGGCGGGAGTTTTCTTGTCGACCGCCGCTCGCTGTGTCCATTCATTCCGACATAGCGTCGGTCCTAGGATGAGCTTCAACGAGAAACAAATATTAACAGAAAGAGGTGATCTAGTGTTTTTTTTATCGAATCCTTGTTGTCTAAAACGTAATTTTGAACCAATTGCGATGGATTTTGTGTATATGTTGCGTTTATTTTGCCCCGGAGGAAGTACATCTTTAACGACCGTCTAACTACCTGTTCATTGGCGCGAACCACAAGCACTGCATTCTCCTTGTGCACGTCCATTGACACCTTCTTTGTTTCGCCTTGCCGTAGGAAACTCTTCCCTTCTTTGTTAAAATTATGTTCCTCTAGCCGCCCATACGATAGAATATTCCGTGCCAATCCTTCAACATAACGCACATCAGTAAGTCGAATACTTACCTCCTTTCCACCCGCCTTGACTCTCATGAGTAAGCTCCCTTTTTGCGTCACCCTAAGCTCTATTCCATCCGCCTGGGTGCAACCCAACCTCTAACAACCTCTATGTTCTCCAAGAGCGTGTGGCCATTCACAAGATACTTGCTCGCTTCGCTATCTAGTACCCGGTCGCTGCTCCGACTGCCGCACGTTTCCGCTAGTGCTAGTGTGTAGTCCCGCTCCTTCTGTCGTGGTGTCCACTTCTTCTTATTATGCAATTTGCTTTCAAATCCCCAACCCCTCTGCACTAGTAAAACGCACGATTGTTAGTAACAACCGTTCGCTTACCGTTCATGTGGTTTACCACGTCCTGTCCGAAACTATTGCCTTCACTTGCGTCTAGCTACAATGCCTGAACAAGGTGTGTCAGTTCTTCAGCTTGTCTCAAGTAATCAGTCCTTGTTTGGTCATACTTGGACATTACAACCGGCGCAGTTCATGCGACTGTTTACTTCAAGGGATATCTCATAGCGCACATGGGCGGAACACTACCTGTATCTTGTCGCGGTTAGAGAAGCCTGAAGTGGAATGGACTCGTTAGTGCTGGATATTATCGTGCTTTATGAGTCCGAAGAGCTGATGACGGAGTGGTTCTCAGTATGTGATACAGTGTCGGCATCCTGCCCCACCAAGTGTCAACTTGTTTGTTAAAATAGCGCTCTGCTGTCCCGCCGAGATAATGCCCTAGTCGATTCACTTCCACTTCCTCCAACCACTGGAAATTGCATGCCGGACAGGTTAACTTTCCGCTTAAAACACTTGTACCACTCAAAAACTACTCACTCTTCAATATACTCACTATATCATTTCCAACAGGTCATGAACCTAAGTGACTTGCCACGCGCGGAAGACGGTTAAGGTAAGGTAAGTGGAGAGACGGATATCCCGGGTACAGGGCCAAGAGCAGGAGTCGGTAATGGATATGCTGCGCGGACTGCTGAAGCGCATGGACAGACTCGAGATGCGGAGGAACCGCGGAACAACGGCGTCAAGAACGGAAGTCTCTTGAATTCGTCACTGGGCAAGGGATCCAGAATGCGGCTGGTGTCGTTGGACCACACTCCACAGCAAGAGGTGATGCATGCACGGGCGCTGACGAGGGAGTCGCCGGCGCGGTATTATTCGTACACGTGGCCGGATTACGTGGATGGAGCAGGAGTACAGACAGGTGCCAATGGCAAAGATGCAGGGCTGCGCACCGCAGATGCATCAACAAGGCGGATACGAAAGGTACGTACAAGGGTGAGGGAACCAGAGGCGAGGCAAAAGGAGCTTTCCATTCGCGGTTTTGAAGAAAAGGACCTGTATCGGGGATTGCGATGTGGAATGTATCAGACTAAATGAACAATAGAAAAGAATCATTCACCAAATAAGCGCATGACTGGTCGACGCGGCAATCGCAATCTTGCTTCAATGTTACGCCGGTTCAGTGACATTTTTTAACACTTTTCAATGGCAGCCTTGAGTTGATCGGACGTTTTACTTTGCGGATCTAGCGCTCAACATTGTGGTAAAGTGTATTTAAAATATAAATGTGAGTGGTCCACACCACTACGCTGATGTTGGATTGGAATTATGACATCGGCTACTATGGATTGACATGAAGTGATAGTTGGTCTTTTGGGACGAAGGCGTCAAGCAAAGCCAAGCATGTGGATGTGCGTCTGAAATTCGAATGCCATTACGACAAGGAAGGAGTGCTAAGCTAGTGTATGTGGAATCCGAAGGTATGCTAGCAGATCTATTGACGAAGGGATTACCTGCTGTGAGGATCAAGACATTGCGTGAGAAGATTGAATTGCGGTGAAGTGAACTCCTGGACGACAAGACTATCGAGAATGAGTGTTGAAAGATGTCCCTGAACCGGAGTGTCATTAAAACAAGATTGCGATTGCCGCTTCGATGCGATTATTTGGTGGATGATTCTTTTCTATTGGTTAGTATTCTGGTGCATTCTTGGGGTAGATAGTTTGACTACTCATTCTTCAATATACTCCCTATATTACATATATCTTCGGAATCACTTCCTATAAAAAGGCCTGGTACAACACGCCGGTTGAAACGGTTCGACATCTTATCAAATCGATGCACAGGCGCTGGTTTCCAACAAGAGTGGCCCTACCAAGTACTAAACCGTTGCTTTCCGTCGTTTTCAAAAGAATATGTGTTGGTTTTGGTTGGCGGGTTAATACTTTTTGTGGCGTACTAACGAGACCGAAACAAACCAAATTTTTAAAACTGGCATATCGCCGCTACCCAATGAAGTTTTTTCTGAGCAAAACCCTCTTCATTCACAAGAGAAATACATGTGGAAACCCTTTCTCGTGTTTTGACTATGTACGATTTTCTTCTAGAGGTCGAATGGCTCGCTGAAAAAAAAGAAAAAAAATCTAAGCTATTCGTTAGTGCGATTCTCGTGCCCAAGGAAGGCTGGTACGTGTCGTCGGACTTCGTTCTTGAGGTTGGAATAAACTTCAGATCCCGTTTTCTCGTCTCTTCGTTTAAGTACGTTAGTTGGCCTTGTTTTCCTTATAACCTCCTCTTCCCGATTACTGTGTTTGTTGTTGACAATTTTTGGGTGTCTTTATAATCACGCCCAAAACCATAGACTCACCCCCAATATACAGTAGAACCGACAAAAAAAGGGGAATTTAGAAATAGGGGAACGATTTCGAGAGCAATTCTTACAGATAAGAAACAAAACTACCAGGATAAATTAGAATGCGAACTTTGACATACATCGGCACCGGGGAGCATCGAGAGTGCAGTTTTTTTACGCCATTTGACATCATTCACTTGGTGCCTCCTCTCACCCCAGCAGTTTGTGGACCGGGAAGTCAAGTTTGTGCGATCTCGTCGCCTGGTAGCGGAATCGAATGTGGATGAATGAATCGTGCTGTCGGATTATCATTTTAATGAAGTAGCAACAATAAGCCGATTGCATGTATTCCTTTTCATCTGTTAGTAACCAGGAAATACCCTGTTGCTGGATTCTCGCACGGTCGACGGACCGGCCGATTGGTGCGAAGCATAGTTTGCGACGGATTCCAAACCCCTATTTCATTTGTCGCACGATTATTAATACTGTAGCCTAGAATCGGGGACATGGGTGCTGTGTCCAATTGATGCATCTGACTCAAATGAAATGTGTAATTTTTGGCACCTACTTTTGGTATCCGAGTCCTTACAGATCCATGCTGGGGTGGTCGGCGGCTATTTGCCGCTGTTGTTCCCTTACCGTAATGGACCTGTCACAAATATCAAACTTGTTACAAGTAACAGCCCTATATTTGGTTCATTTGTGATGACTCGATAAAGTACGGTTTATCGTTTTAGAGAGGAGAGAAATTAGGACCGTGCATTTCAAAAGATAGTCGGGGTAAAATTATGTGAAGGGCTGACGGAGGTCGTTATTGGGCGGCTGAGCAAGTGGATGACATTGTCAACGTGGCGGCGTGCAATCGATCCGTGGACCGCATGGACATGAATTCGCACTACAGTATCTTTGCGCTTACTATACTTGGGTACAATGAAGCGAAAAAGACCGAGGTGAGAGGAAATCTTATTTTGGTGGATCTCGCTGGTAGTAAACAGCTGACGTTACTGGACACCGTTTAAAGGAAGATAAGAAATCAACAAGAGTATCGGCGCTTGCCGGACGTGTTCCAGGCACTCGCCAAAACACCTCCTCATGCTCCATACCGAAACAGTAAATTCACGTATTGGTTGCATCCTGCGCTCTCGGATGACGGCAAGACGCTGATGATTGCCAACTTGTCTCCAACGTTTTCGCTCCTCGATGAATCCTTGTGTAGTATGCGCTTGCTAAAAGGAAGCAAGTGCACCGGTGCGTCAGATTCAAGCGAGTAGACGTCTGTCTCTGGGGCCGGGGTATCCCAAGCGGAATTAGCAGCTCGTCTCCTTGCGAGGTCGACGAAGTACATTGACGCTGGGTGCGATAAAAAAAGATATTGCTATAAAGAGAAGTAGTGAGCATGTCTTGATGGTCGCACCTAACCAGAAAGGGTGAAGATTAACGTGCGCTATCGAATGCGCTAGCTGAGGCATAATTTGACAGTTAGATTTGAATTAAAAGTTTTAAGGTTGAAGTATTATCAGTTTGTCTACATTTATTGTACCAATCATTCTGCATGCTTATTGTCAGCAGAAGCACTGAATAAGAGACTAATTGCGTGAAAAAGACAACCGTACACAGCAAACAGACGAATAGCATGACAAGTAGCTTCTGTTCTGGTCGTATGCTTTTTGAAAATTACACTACTACTAGTACTCAATATTTGTGTTGAGAGGTTATGAAAGTGTACTTGTCTTAAGTAACAATCTCTTATTGACTGTGAGGTGGTTTCTGCTGCACACTGTAACATATCCATTACGGTATTCGCAATGGGGACTCACCCCCAATATACAGTAAGACCCATGATAGGTTCGAAAAAGGTACACTGTGCCAGTCAAAGCACTTGTTTTTCAAAATACACTCGCTATCAGGGGGGAGCCACGTTGTCTGAACCTGCAACCATTGGATGTAAAAATATCGGACTTGCGTAGCCTAATTATCAGGCCTCGAGACCCCCTGTTCGCGTCGCATGATATTCACGAATTGAATTTTATAGATTGTCGCAAAACACTACTTTATACCAAAACGCCTCTACTATACTATAGTCGAATCGATTCATATTTTTACGAGATCGTGTAGACAAACGACAAATTCTACAACTTCAATCATCCAGTGCGTACTTATAGAAAATTTTTGGACGGATACGCTGCAATATTTGTGCAGGTTGATCAGGTCAACGGGTGGTACAGTGTACCTTTTTCGAACTTATCATGGGTCTTACTGTATATTGGGGGTGAGTCTATGGTTTTGGGGGTGATTATAAAGGCGCCTATTCGCAAAATGTTCCCTTTTTCCTAATTATTTTTCGAAATCGTTCCCTTTTTTCTAATTTACTACATGTAGTACTCTAAAGGCGACGCTCCTATATTTGGAGCAGTTTCGAGGCATATGAGATTTTCATGTGGTATACACTAGATTTTTATCAAAAATTTAAGTGTGCACAGTACAGTATGGCGCGCCACCAAGGACGAACAAGCATTAAGCGCAAAGAAAGAAGTTCAAGTGAAACCAGCCAGTAAGGCTTGGTGGCTTCGTCGCCAGGCGTCGTGATCGGTCGTTCAATCACTTGAATGTGGTATCAGAAAAAACTCGTGAAAAAAAGACTCAGACGCTGGACAAAGATTTCGTCCTGTTCCCAGAATGGCGTAAACGAACTCCGCAGGCGGCAAAATCTTGCCCACTTTCATTCAGTACACCCATATACAGTTGAACGTACACGTAGTTGTATTGCTCTGGCACCTCGCGTAGCTGAGCAATTTCACTCAAAACAGCTAATTGTATCGTTGCGAAATACGTTCGTTGCAAGGAAATTTCGTAACGAGGATTTTAATCAAGTCCGTCTCAAAGATAAATCCGAGCGGAATCCAACTCAAGAACCGAAGCAGCGTTTGTAATGTGATTTGGAGCAGCAGGACATGCGTCGACTTGTCCAGCACAAATTCACACAACTACAATGGAAAAGGAATAGATTTTGATGCATGGGAACGTCACGACACGTGATCACAAGTTTACTACATGTACATACAAGAACATTTAATTGACACATACCTGAAATATCTGGGTGAATTCGTGGTTGAGACTTTCCTTCAGTGTTTTCGTCTTTTGTTCCGTCAACTGGTCCTTGGAAAAATCGAACACTTCTTCACTTAGTAGCTTTAGGATAGTCATATTGTTCTCACACAAGATTTCCGACGTTTTGCTCGAGTTAACAATATCTGTGATAAACGACGGCCAGTTTTGCGGCCACTCGTGCTTCAACACTTGCACCATTAAAAATGGGCTTATGGCGAGCAACTAGAGGACGCACGAAAGAATGATTCCGAGGAGAAAATGACTCGATTTCTTCCGCTGTAGCTGCACCCTCAAAGTATTCCGCAACGTCGTGTGGTCTCAAAACTTCTATCCCAGTACCATCGCTATTGAGGACAAAGATGTATGGCTCACTATGGTCGTTCTTGACTCCTTTCGTAGAATTGAAAGTCATTGGGGAGACGGAAGATAGGGTCACTTGGGTTATAACTAAAGCTCGATAGACACACGTCGGCCGTGAGGCACCACTCGGTATAGTACGTAAACAAGCGACGATCGAGATTGTCGGTAATCTTGCCACCGTACTGGGCTTCAGCGACCATATATTGCAACGTCGGCCACGAGATTGGACCATTGTAGAGATGTTTTTCGAGAAATATAGTACACGCGGCCAGGTCACCATTATTGTATTCATAGGGAATGCCCCACCCCAAGGGACCAAATTTTTTCCGTTCAACCACCAGCGAGTGCAAAAAGCACAAATTAAACAATAATTGTCGCCACTGCGGCGTCTCGACGCGCTCGAGTTTCTCTTGATCGACCATGACGGTAAACGAACGCAATAAACCCGCCCGCAAACCTTGTGGTGGTTCATTGGTCACTTTCGTCGACATTTGAAGCAGCCCGAGCGGGAATTGAGCACTTGGCAAGGCCGTGAGAAAAAAGACGAAAGTTTCGATCCATTGTCTCGGTCCATTTCAGCAACATTTCTTCCATATGTTCCATCAACTCGAGCCCGAGCTCACAATTCTGCAGCAAGACCCACGTTCCATTCACAACAGCAGCATGAATTGCTTTCAACGCCACGGGTTCTTGTCCTTCGCCCATGGACACGACGGAGCTTGCAACATTTTACAATTCACCGCAGTTAAGCCCATGGATGGTGCATCTAACCCGACAACTTTTACAAGTCGAAGAAATGTTAGGTAAAATGTGGCGCGGAAAAGTGCAGCCTCGTGCATATTATGAAAAGCTTACACGTTTCATTCTTCCACAACGAATCGCATCCGTCCTTCAATCAGACATTTGTGACGTGTTTTCAGCTTACTATGTGCCTACAGATTCAACCTTGCTGACCTGTGTTCCTAAACCAACATCTGGTCAAGTACAGTCGTAAATATGACGTGCTTATTTAGTAAAAATCTGCATAACCTCGGGTCATCGCAGGATTGCGAAACAGAATAAGCAACCATTCTTACCGCATGCTGCTAATCATCCCCAAGGGGGACTTGAACCCGGCGCAGTGGCGTGGTGGTGTCAGATCCAAACCACTAAACCAAATTTCAGACCCGATGTCCAAAAATAAGGAAAAATATCTTATAGGCGACGCGCTTATAATTGAAGCAATTTGGTGTCATGTACCCATCGCCAATAAGATATACTTTAGAGTAATTCAGGGGTGAGTCTATGGTTTTGGGGGTGATTATAAAGGCGCCCCAATTTTTTTTGCTATTAGAAAATAATCATTTTGTTGAGGGGTGCGGGAGCTACAGGTATGAGCTCGTTGTTGCAAGGACTGAAGTTTGAACGACGCTCGCCGGACGATGATACGAGAAAAATGAAAAGGCAGAAAAAAGAGAAAAAAGAGAGCAAGAAACACAAACGCAAACGTAGTGCCGCGTGGACCAAGGAAGAAAAAGTGGAAGAAATGGAACCTCAGTCGCGTTTCTCCCGTGACGAGTGGATGTCGATGCCTTTTGAGAGGTCCAGCTCTGTTTCTAAAGGATTAGAAATGCAACTTGAGTCAAAAACACAGAAACGTCAGGACGAAATTGATGCTGGCATACGAGAGCCCGTGACAGGATTGGTCTATGGTCTCTATGATCCGAAAAAGCCCGACACAAATCCCAATTTGGTCCGAAATGGTCACTTTCAAGATGAAAGCAGCGACGAAATGCCAAAAGTTGGGGACGGCGGCGCCAGTTGGCGCGCCAAAATGCTACAACGAGCTCACGAGCGAGCCGATGCGACCGGTGCGACATTCGAAACGATCGTACAGGAACGGTATGGACACGTGCACGACTTGGTACAAGGTGCAAAAGGAGCAGCGAATGAAAAGGCACATTTACAGTCGAAACGACTTCAAATCCTTGAGTCTCCACGTCATGCAAGGAGAAAGAGACGTCGTGATCGTACGGATGCCAACGTCTTGGCAGCGTATTCCAAGCGAGTGCAACGAACAACAACGTTAGAAACTCCAGAAACCGATTATTCAACTGGATCAAAACAACATGGGACACAAAAGAAGGAGCAAGGAAGAAACGATAACGATCTCAAACGGGCAAATGTGCCAATTCGTCGAGGCCAAGCGTCGGATTCTCTGGAAGCAACGTCACCTGAACGACTTGAAGCCGAGAAACAACGGCATGCTTTCCTTTATGGGCACGAATCGGGTCCTTCCGATACGATAACGACTGTCTCGAATACCCCACTTGCTTCTGTCCACGAGGATCGAAAAGCTCAACTCAACAAATTGGCAGCCCGAGCTCTACGTGCTCAAATGATGGGAAAGACAGCATTGTTTCAACAATTACGAGACGAGTTGAACGAGTTGGAAGCCTCTCTCGAGCAAGAGAACAAGACGACGAAAAGGCCTCATTTTGAAGCGAAGAAAGGTGCAGTACCGCTGCTTGAGAAAGAAGATCTGCGCTTTGGGTCACGCAAAGGGAAAAAACACAGAGAGCCTGACGAATCGAACGCGACATTGTCGCTTACGGAGCTCGTACGTGAAGAACGGATGGCACGTGCAGATGATACGATGGACTCACTACATGCTCGGAATATCCTTCGCCTTGGATCACGGTACAAGGGAACGGAAGCAAATGCTCGGACGTTTGCTAGCGGTTTTGATGAAGAAGATCAAGTGGATTTGAACCTGGTAGAAGCGCCGAAATGGACCCAACGGGCTCAAATTGAACGTGAACGTCAGTTGACAATGCACGAGACCAAGCAATGGGACGAACGATGGCACAAGTGTTGGCTTTGTATGAAAAGCCCAGCGTTTCCAAACCATCGGCTGCTGTCATTGGGTCAATTTACCTATTTAGCTTTGGCCAAGTCCCCTCGTCTGCATCCTGCGCATTGTCTGATCGTGCCAATTGACCACACGTGCTCGCTTGTCCAAGCAGACGAGCACGTGATGGCTGAAATCACGCGGTTCCAAGATGCACTTGCTCGTCTGTGTGCGAAACGATATGGCAAGAGCATGGTCTTTGTCGAACAAACAAGTGCACCCGCTAAGAAACGACATACAATGATGGAATGTATCCCACTTGACACGACCTTGACACTGGATTTACCGCTCTATCTGAAGCAAGAGCTCCTGCAAGCGGATGACGAGTGGAGTACTCATAAACCACTCCTTGACACGAGCAAAGGAGGCATTCGACGGCACGTCCCGCCTTCGTTTCCCTATTTTCACATGGAATGGCCAAGCCCTGAAACTCGACGCGGATTTGCACATGTGATTGAGAATGAATCGAAATTTCCACGTGAGTTTGGCGCCTCTGTCATCACTGGAATGCTGGAAACGACGCCACTTAATTATGGACGACGGGAGAGCAGGAAAAGCGCAATTGAGGAGGATAAGCGCGATGTCGTGGCGTTTGTAAAGGACTGGGAGCCGTTTGATTGGACGCGAGAGCTTGAGGGCGGCAAAAGTTCGTGAAAAGTTGGCGAAAACGATCGATTCTTTTGTCATTAAATATTAGCTGGGGGGACTGTTGTCTGATAAGTGAGTGGAGAGGAAGAGAGCGAGAGCGTTGACAGTCTAGTCTCAATGTCGGGAATGTACTCGTATGCTGGAAAAATAATTTCAATAAATATATAAAAATTAATTCATACGAAGTATGAAATAGCAAAACAAAATAATATTGGACACACGAACTTGGTACATGTACCTGCATACGTGTCAATAACGACTTCTTTGGACTTGACGACGATAATTGTCACGAGACATTGGATAATAAAAAAGAGAGATTGAAGAGCAGCAGCGACATAGCCAGCAGTCGTGCACTTGGATGTGCTGTAGGTCTCTAACGTCTAAAACCACAAAATGTTCTTAGCGTTTGACTCGAATTTTTCCAATAATTGATTGAGGCAATGTACCCAGTACAGAGCTCCTTGAAACGCTAGTACGAGAATGAGAATAGACGCTCCGACTAGAAATCCAATCTGCGATCGTTAATTCCAGAGCACAAAGCGGTCAGCTGCAAGGGAGTAGAAATCGGTACAAACTACGTACGGAAAAAGCAGACGGCGTTTTATTGAGAATGACGAGGGCTACAAACGTAAAGATCATGTAGCTACTGGCTGTGATAGCTGCATTGAAGCCCACGAATGGCGTCTCGAGTAAATACATGGTGTCGAAGAGTAAAGCGCAGGATAGAACCTGTAGTAGTCATTAATTAGTGGAGCTAGTACTTCATGGAAGTGATGTACATATACAGGAAAGTAGAAATGGTGGCAAGGTAGATAGCACATTTAGAGTCTCGGAACCCTAGTGCCGGAGTCCTCAACGTACCAAGTTGCTGAAAAGAGCGGTATTCAGTAGTTTGCGGCGAGCCTCGAACATGATCGCTTTTAAAAAAGTGAAGCCATCACTTCTTAGAAATGTTTTTAAAATTATTGTTAGCCAGGGAGCATCTTAAAAGAATTCTAGCGCTTTATTTGGGTACGTACTATACTGTAGCTGGAAAATTGCAAAACGTGACTCAATCGTGAATCTTTGCAAAATGTGACTCAAGGTGTTTTCAACAAGCTGGTAAACTACACCGCTATAGTGCAGACTGAATGGTACATTATACCACTCTCTGGGTAGCTTGAAGTTGCCGTCTAACTTCTTGCCTATACCCTAAAGGGGTGGTGCTGGCACCCAGAGTTTGTGCTGGGTAGCGTGGGTTCAAATCCCACAACGGTTGCTCGAGGTATCTCGTGTCATCTTGAGGTAATTGTCGTGTACAAGCACTCATCCGGATCTTAGATACTGTGAGTCGGGCCTGTTACAGCGCCGCACCACCCTCGGGTGAGTCTAGGTTGTTCAGGCCGGAGAAGCGCTGGTGGGGAAAATTACCACCTGCTAGCGTATCCAATGGTCGTTCGGATTGAGTCGAACGGGCTGTGTACACACATTCTCGGTTAGCAAGGCACAACTTCATCAGCACCCGCCTACATCAGAGTTATGTTTGCTTTATTATGCACCCAAGGCCCTTACCCACTGCTTCCTAGCTATTCTGTCACTCTTTGATATCCCTCTGCCCCCATTTTGACTATGTTTGAATCGTTTTCACAACCCCGCTGCGCGGCAACGTGAACGCACCTTCCGCACTTGTAAGGCTTTCGGGATTTTCCCCCCACCTCGCCTCTCAATCGGTTTCGTCTTTTCCTTGACCTTCCTACCTGACGAACGGAGAGAGCGGGTTGGATCTTCGCATCGCGCACTAAGGTTTTGTCCTCAGGGATCTGGTTTGACCAACACTCAACGCGAAAACGTCAAGCTTATAGCACGAGCCGCATGGTCCAACGGTTACTCCATCTCCTTCTTGGCGGCAAACACGGCGATAAGTTGACGACACGGCAGAAGTTGTTGTCTCCAAGTCTCGCACGAACAGCTAGCTGGGCACATTTCGACTCCTCTCTGTGCGAGGGGGTACTTGACGTGGGCAACATAAGCGACCGTGTACTGTTTTGATTTCTTCAGCTCGGCCTCGTACTTTATCTCAGCCCGGGGAGTCACTGATTGACCGCCCTGTCTCCACTTGGCACACTTGCTGGCCCGTAAGTAGTGCGTACCCTTGAAATATTTGAACGGGAGCATCAGCCTCGGCTTGAGACGAAGGCTTTTCGCTTGCTCACTCTCGACAAAAATTGTCGTGCGCCACCCGTACAGGGGGATGCAATCGTAGGGCGGGTAGAGTGTCCAGCACTGGACGGAATTTCCTGTAGGTATCGGATAGCCGGACGGTTGACCTCATTGAACTTTTTGATGACTCCGCCTCAGTCGTGGCTGCGCTCGCCCTCCACACAAACTTGTCCTGGCTCACGGGCAGTCGAACCGTCTTGCCCGCTCGCATGTTTCCTATGCATATCGCTCGTCGTCATATCCGCTTCCAGCAAACGGCACGTCTAGTGATGACTCACCAATCAAGTGGCGAACGCAGATCAAGTTAAAGATGTGCAGCGCATCGGCCGCAGAGATGAGTCCTTGAGTACGATCGATGAAGACCGGACACTGTCGAAGCGGGAGCCCTTGCTCGAGAACGCGACCAAAGAACCACTCGTAGTTGTCGTAATCTTCAACTGGGACAAGCGCGAGTGTCGCGATCTGGTTGTTGAAGTCGCCATCGCGACTGACGAGGATTAGCTGGACGCCGTTGTACCCCCTGTGCTTCATGTGAGCGACATCCACCCCGTACAATCCTTGTCCGGGTATAAACCAGGAAGGATTGAGCACCATTATGGCACAGCGAAATCGGCCATTGCTGTAGCACTGCACATCGGTATACGTCCTTGGGTTAAGATGCTGGAACTCAGACATAAACGCGGGCAGTAGTTGTATTGTGCTCGGGTCCTCAAAAACATCTCCGACAGGATTTGCTGCTTCGCTCGGTACATGACGTGCTTTGAACTCTCTACGGCAACCTGATTCTGCAGATGTGTCAAGCGACGAGGCGGGGGTTGATGGGTCTGCAACTGGCTAGCGGTTGGCTTACCCACACCTGCACAACTTATATACTCAAGACGCGCGGTCGTCACGTGCTAACCTTCACCGCCAGCCGCTTAGCGTCGACGTGGCAGACGCACAAACCAAGAGCAGCCTATGGATGCACTGTCGCAGCCGATGTAGCGGAATGTACCACCCCTTCCTTCAACCCAGGCGTGCTTTCCTTCTAACATGGCTATGGCTTTCACCGCTTGTACCGCCTCCTACCCCGTTGCCCACCGGAGCGCCTTGAGCTCGTCGAGTTTCATCGCCGCTCGCCCTCCTTGTTTGAATGGGAGCTGGCTTTAGTTCGGGGGGGGGTGGCTTTGTTTCTAGGGGAGGGAGCTTGGTCATTCACCCATAGAGTGGTACAATGTACTACTTAGTCTGCGCTATAGCAGTACATTTTTGTAGTTTACCAGCTCTCCGTTAAGTTCGTTTGTTTAAAACAACTTGAGTCACCTTTTGCAAAGACTCGCGATTTGAGTCACGTTTTGCAATTTTCCCTTCAATAAAACTCAAAAAGAACGGTCAGCAACTTGAAGTGCTATTCTTCCAGATTTATAACTTGAAGTGCTATTCGTCCAGATTATCCATCACCTAACCTGTGTCGCCATTCACGTAACCATAACCAAAGTCTGGCGGCACAAGTACGGCGCTTTAATTTAGGTACGTATTTCACTGTAGCCTTACAACGGTACCGGTGCATGCACCAAAAATTACTGCAATTTCAAGTGCTAATTTCCCGCAAATTATCCATCAATTAACCTTTGAGTCCATTTACACATAACAAAGGTAAACCAAAATACAATCGAGCTCTGCCGCCCCTGTTGGAACAACGGGTATAGCTACTTGTAATGGTATAACTAGTTCCTCAAAAGCGCAAAATTATCTTATTTTGCGTTCGTACGTGTACACCTTTTAATCCAGTTGGCCCCAGGATCGAACCGGGACCTCCCAGTCCCGTAGCGAGCAGAGTACCACTCGGACACGGTCGGGTCTGCGTTCTTACGAGTAGTGTGCAGGATGAGCATATCTACAAGAGCATCTCGGTGAGCGATCGTCTTATGACAAATCGATTCCTCTAGCTTTTATTTGTTGGGTATTTCTGTTCGTTCGGTTAAAAGGTGGAAAATGGACCCGCATGGGTTTTGAAAACGACAAACGGAGCACCATTTAATAAGTAGGGGGATGCCAATTAGCAGAACGATGTTCTCAGATGACGCGCCATCCTGCTTCTTCACGTATTTTATTAATGGTAAAATACCTATCAGGAGAAGTTCATCGAGCATACGCTGGTGCGCTCCTTGTGTGTGCTACCCTACACCAGCTCGGCTACCCTGATGGTGCGCTCCACCGACCTCGTTTGGTGCAGTGGTTAAGGCCCTGCCCTCGGGACCGGGAGATTGCGGGTTCGAATCCCACCGTGGACGAAAATCCAAAGTCGGATAGAGTCGGGGTCCAAAAGTGTAATGAAATGAGGCCCTTACAGCACCGCGCTTGACATGGCTTACACCACCCTGTATAGGGTCAGGTTCTCTAAATATCATCCCTGATGGTGCGCTCCCTGTGGTGCTGACACGCTGTCGTTCCTCCTAAGTGTAGGCAAACAAGGACACTTCATCATTTTGTCTCTAAAATTGCAAGCATGTGGCACTCTGGTCGAAGCAGATGCTATACGTCTGGTGTGGTCTGGTCAAAGCTGGTGCTGTCCAATACCGGGATCTAGGTACCATTTGTCACGTTGTCTACTAAGTCGACGAGTGGACTAAAGCTCACGAGGCGCAAATCGATGCAGTTGAAACGCTGGTTTGAATCGAAAATGGGGTGGGAGGGAGAATGGCAGAGTTTGCGTCACCTTCGCTGGTATATTGGGGCACAGATTCGCGATGGACTGCTACGTCCGTTCATATAGCGAGATAAAGCTGCTACGTTTGAGATCGTTGACGTCAAGAAAAGGGACGCTTCTAGTCCAGTAATTCAGCTTTTGGCTAGCGATGTGAGAGACCAAATTATTCCAACCATGAAAAGAGCAGATTCGGAACCAGAATGAAGAGGAGACAACGAAGTAAATCGAGATTTGAGCTGACCCTTGAATGAATGGGGAAGGCTTAAAAAGCACCCCTCCAGCAACTTGACCATGTATCATCACCAATCATACGTTAAGAGCCAACGCATTTTGAAATCGTTCATGCTGGTTGCTCGTGATTGTTGTTGTTTGTGTGCGCTTGTTGTAGCCATGTCTTGATGACGATCGGAGCAAGGGTGGGCTTATTACAAATATAAAATTTAAATCGAAAACGTACGACAAATTCCAAGGACTATTTTAGTTGAAGTGTCGTCTTTTCGAGCTTTTCTACGCCATAGATACATCGTGTATTGCAGGAAAAACAAATGAGAAACATGGGACACAAGAGGTAGCTCGAACACAAATTGCCGAGTATGTCACTAGCAAGTAAAGTTTGCAACGTCTCTTACCCCGGTGCTACACCTTGACGACAAAAGAACAATAGAAAGTTGGAGTGGAAAGTCGTTTTATTCCCAAAACAAATGCAAAGCCAAGCCTATTCCACCCTAGACTCTGGAACGTATCCCAGTCCTACTAAAGTACCACCCAGAATAGGTAAGATCACCTTTACCATCGCCAGCTACCCAACCAGTTGGTCTACTTTGCTCTGGTGGTCAAGTGAAACCAGCTAGTTTTTTATTTGGTTTGGCCTGTATTTGTACTGGGGTTAAAAGTTGCGTACCGAACTCGATTGACTTGAGCTTACATGACTTTATCTGACTCAAGAGTAGCTATAAAGCTAGTGATGTGTGCATTTTCATCAAGATACATATCTGTTACACTCGAAAATTATATGCTCTATACAGTGGCGACTAAAATAGGTTGACTCCATATTATTGCTCCAAAGCAAACAGATTTAGGTAGTGACACAGTTGCCCTCGTAGTCCAATCTAATCTCCGATTAATCTTGACGCTTAAAAATATAGTCCGATCTAAATGTAAATCTTCGATCTGAGGCCTTGATCTGTCGTCCAGATCGGGCGACAAAAACTCTGCAAGGCAGAATAGATATTTTTACGACGGTCTCCAACTACGGGACCTTGGAAAAGGCGACTCTTCAGGGATTTCCGCCTGGTATTCCAGAAGCACTCGTCAGACATTACCACTCCTGCAATTGGCGTTCTTACGCTGTTTGTATCGATCAATCCATGCTTTTCCAGCATTTTCACAATTGCACATTCTTGGTCAATCGTATAACCCACACTCGGATCTCCTTCGATCCTCATGTCTAGGAATTTGTATTTCCTAGGCCGCTTAGCTCCAAAGTAGCATTTGAGCAAAACAATCATCCATCAGACTTTCCTATGACCCTGTCACCAGTAAGTCGTCAACATAGACACAAATTAATACTGTTCCATTTTGATCTTTTTCGCACGAAAATACACGTCTCAGTGAGACACTGCTTGAAATCCATCTTTAAAAGAGTTTCTTGAAGGACTTTGTACCACAGGCGTCCTGGCTGTTTAAGTCCGTAAAGATTTTCTTCAATTGTAGTGCCAATTCATCTTCCGACTTTACTCCCAAAATTTCCATGTCTTCACGCGACATTTCCATTCCTTGAGGGATCTTTAGATACATCATCAGTCTTCGCCCTGGGTTCTGCACTCTGGACATCCCCGTGTCGTGACCAAATTTGGGACATCACAAGTATATTTTTCGTTATGGTCGAAATGTCATCAGATAGTCCTCTCCGGAGACCTGGCTATCTCCTCTGGTCACGAACCGCGCCTTGATACGTTCATCATTCTCCAGCGCTGAATAGCCTTTCGGTCTGCGTCTTCTAGCAACGTTTCAATGTTACTGACGTGCCTTGTACCCTGTCTTTCAAAAATAGGACCTTAAATCCTTTTGTTTTGTCATTATTCTGCTTGTTCTGCATGTTTCGCAGGCATTTATTTTTCCTATGATCGCGCCAAACCATGCACGCCGAGGCAAAAACAACCACATCGGTCACACTTTGCTATTCTGCCTGTTTCACAAGCGATTTTTTTCCTTTGGGTCGCGCCAAACGATGCAGACCGAGCCAAAAATAACCACATCGGTCACATCGGTTTGTTTCTTCGTAGGCATCTGGATTGACAATATTTTTCGGGGTTTGACCTTGTCGGACTGCGGTTGAGTATATACGTAGAAACATTGGAGAGAACAATGTTGGATAGCTGTCGTTGAAGCCGGGAAGAGAGAAGGTCTTTTGGTTATTCGAGGCCACTGGTTCTTAGAGTGGGAGCAGCATTTCAATGTGATGAAAACTACAGTGCAAAAAACGGCGATTTTTAATAGTTCGCATGAGTGGTCTCGCCTTAGGAAGATTCTATTTGGGGGCAAAACAGTTTTGAAGTTATTGGCGCCAAGCTATGATTGGTGATAATTACCATCCGGCAGACACCATATTGTGTTTACTACAGCGATATGTTGAGGTTATGGAGATTCGCAAAGATTATGCGTTAAAGGTGAATGCAATTGAGAAAGGAGAGTCAGCTGCTTGGAAAGACTTATATACCTTTATCCAGTCGGACGACGCGTTACAAACAGCAAGTAGTGTGGTTGTATCGGCCATAGAACGGGACCCGGAGGGTCCGAGTCGGTACTAAGGGCACCGCTAAGAGCCCACTACCGAATCAAGCGTATTAATTTATGATGAGTCTCGATATTTTCACGGAACATAGGTTAATAAAGGATATGGAATATACACCGGCCATGGAGTCTGCATCGGCTAACACACATCAGATGACGAATATTTTTCTAAGTCAAAATGTAAGGGGATTCGCACAGAAAGATATCTCAGACTGGATGAATGCGTGGAGAAGAGGTGGTTCTAAATACTTTGCGCAAATAATCCTACTTCAGGAGACACACATTGTCTCCACCGATGAACGAGAAGAAGTTTCGAGGAAATGGGTAGATTTGTGGGGCAAGCAAGGGCGTAACAAGACAATCTCTTATTGGAGTGTGCATTCGCATAAACAAGGGGGTGTAGCGAATTTGGTATGCCCTGCAATAGCAGATCAAGTTGTCCCATAGTTGCCAGAGATGTGGTCGAACCGTATAATAGTTGTGAGGTGAATTGAAAAGGTTCTGGTAAATATTTATGGACCGTCAAGTGATTCGAAGAGCCGGGAACTATTTTTCGGGGATTTACGAAATTTATTTGCACGCAAGCCTAAAAATTGTTTTCTGGGTGGTGATTTTAATTGTGTGGATACACCTGCTTTGGATCGTCTGGGTGGTACTCGTTCGACGCGACCGGAAAGCAATGCGCTAACGAGGCTAGTAACGGACTGGCAATTATGGGATGCTCGACTTCTGATGATGCCTGCGGTGAGGGAATATCTATTGACCCGTCGGAACATTATACGTACTGGCGTGGAAATCAGGCCAGTAGGATCGATAGATTCTATGTGTCTGAGAATTGGAAAAACTGGGTGGTGTGAGTGGCCATAGAGGCACTACCGGTTTATTCTGATCACAATCAGGTATTTCTATGCTTAAAAGATCCGAGTGTGTCTAGAAGTCAGTTAGCTAACAGGCGAATGCCGTATCCTTTTCCATGAACCAAGCAGGACACGATTCATTCAATTATTTTAGATCGCCTTATGAAGTATACAAGGAACACAGGGGATGTTACAAGTTGGGATCAGTGTATTGATGAATGCCGGGATATAATTTATAGAGTGCGCAAGACGAAAGCTAGGCGGCGGAAGCGAAGACTTCAACATCTTCAACGAACGGTCAGAGATAATGCCACAGTCCGAAAACACATCGTTTTGGCACTTTCGGAGGCTTTACAAAAAGAACGTTCATTTCGAAGAGGATTTCGTTTACACCGTTCGGCAGCGGATGTTAGATGGTTGTTAAAAGGGCGTCAGTTTGGGAACGGGGCCATACGGTATCCAAGATAGTGGCGCCTCCGGTCCGCCATTTGCTGACTCTCTATCGATACCAGACAAATTTGCTGCGACTTGGCTTCACATTCTGAGCTACAGTCACCGTATGGTGGGAGGCACAGCTTTATTGATGGAAGTTCATGCGGGTACCGGACGAAAGGAAGGTGACTAACTCACAAAATTAGCTTTAATGCCGGAAATTCTGGAAGAAGATGTGGAATGGGCAATAAAATGTGTGGATCACAGATCAGCAGCCGGGCAGGATGGACTCGGGAATGATCTTTATAAGGATTTTGCAGTATTGTTGGCGTGACCCCTGACGCGGATATTCAATGATATATTGGCAGGTTTGAAGCCGCCACGATCCTTTTTGAAGGCAGTGGTCATTCCATTACGTAAGAAAGGGGATTCTAGCAATGCCTTGGATTATCGTCCAATTTCCCTGTTGCCTACTGGGTATAAACGCTTCGCAAAAATTATGACTCGGAGGCTACAGCACTTTTTGGGGCAGTTAATTGGAGAAGCCCAACAGGGGTTTGTTTCGGGTCGGCGTATGGATAAAGCGGTCATTATGATGGAGTACACTTTCGAAACGTATCAGTCAAAGAAAAAAGTGTCGGCGGCACAGAGTGCCGGGGTTCTATTTTTAGACTTCAGTAAGGCCTATGATACGGTCGATAGGAAGAATCTATTTATGGTTTTGCGGCTGTATGGTTTCTCGGAGCATTTCGTAGACTTGATGAATAGAATTCATGCAGGAACGACAGCCGAATTCTTGGTGAATAATCAATTTTCGGAGCCACTTCAAGTTAAGTCAGGTATACGGCAAGGGTACCCCTTCTCTTCATATTAGCAGTAGAGCCACTTGCCTTTAAAACATGATCCGTCCATACAACATAGGTTTTCAGCCTTTGTAGACAACTCAACGATTTTTGTTCGACACGCAGAACAGGTGCCGATAGCCTTGGACGTCGTCCGTCGGTTCGGGGATCTGTCGGGTCTACAAATTCAACCAGCAAAAAGTAAATTTCGATTTTTAAACTCGGAGTATGTACCAGAAAAGTGGTACACCTTACCGGTTTTACCGGAAGGGGAAACAATAAGGTATATTGGGTATTTCTTTGGATGGGCGAGTTTGAATACAGCTAACTGGGCACTGTGAATTCGGAGTGTACAACGGAGATTAGCTACGGCGACGGAATGCGGGACATCCTTTATGGAAAGAGTACAGTTATTTAACGTGACAGCGATTCCCTCCATTCTGTTCACAGCGAGGATGTTCGAACCCCCGGTTGCAGTAGTGCAAGAACTATAACATATCCAGAAGGCTTTTATTTGGCGTAACAGGACAGAGGGCGTCATAAGATCTCGCCGACTTTACTATTTACCCCACATGCGGCCGAGGGTGTGGGTCTCATCTCAATTCCGGTAGCTATGAAGGTACATCGATTAAAGCTGGCGTGTCAGTGGTTAATCGCGGCGCGGGACTGTTATCAAAGAGCATGGCTGGACTTAGTCGGCATAGGATCAGATATATTATCAGGGCAGGTACTTACTCCAGTGAAAAGTTACACAGTGTGCCAAGCAGGACGAGTAGTTGAACCGGGAACGATGAAAACAGTGGCAAGAACAGTTATGGAGTGGCTTGGTCCGGCACCGAGCAGTTAGAACGCTACATTCATAAAGTTTTACCCCAGGCAGTTGTTATAATGGAGGCAAGACTGGGGATGAAAGGGCTGGGACTTAAACAGAATGACGAGTTTACAATCACGGTTGATATTGACGCCTACCCATATCATGATCTGCTACCTAACTCGATGGTCCCTTTTTTGTTGGGCATCAAATCCTTGGATTTAGGAGGAGAGAGCGATGATGCTAGTTCCGAGGAAATATGATCGCATAACGCCTGTAACCATCCGCGAATTAGGCATATTGCGACTAACGAAAACTACTTATAAGTGGCAGGTGCAGGGGGTGCAAGGGAACTCACACACTCGCGCAAAAATTGGAAGGTGGTTATGTTCAATAATCATAGCGTCTCCGAGAGTAGAAGTTGGACATTATATTGGAGAGCGTCCACCATTAACTGTAAACCGAGGGCCAGTATGCTTGGAGTCGTTTACATGGGAATTAGTACAGCGGGACAAGTAAGAGGCAGAGGGAGAACGGGAGGAGAACAAGTGTGCCTCCAGCAACAATCCGATGGGATCATATGGAAGATCGTGTCCAGCACGAACGTGGCAAACGATGAGGATACTACGATAGTGGGGGAGTTGTTGGTATTTCATCCTCATCCGGACATTCATTTAATAGGCTGGACAGTCGATGAAAATACACCTATTAGGAAGATATGGCCTCAACTACGTCGATCTTTCAGGAAGCCGTACTTCCATGGAGTAGCGCCACAACTGAAAACTCTACTAGAGAAGTGGAAGAACCGGTGTGATACGAGCAGCTGGTGGATTAATCTACAAGATGTTGTACCCAACCAGGTATGGAATCATGATAATATGTTGACTAACTATCAAGTGTGGGTACAGTTCCGGGTCGTCACAATGCAACTTAATACCTTTTATGTCCGGACGCATTCGGATAGAAGATGTGAGTTGGATGAATGCTAAACAAGTATGCGGACAGATGTAAGTCATATTCTACGGGAGTGTAAGCGTGCTCAAGCCTTTTGGCGGCGTTTGATACAGCACTGGAGAGGAACGATGATAACGGACTCGGTCTTAGGCAGTTTTCCAACCGCGGTCGTAACTCGGTGTGCACCACCGATAGGTCTTAGTATTAAGAAGGCGATGATGCAGCAACATAGATGGTATGATGACACACAGAAGTGTTTCACCGTCTCTGGAAAGAACTTGCGGGATCGAAATGGCGTGGTTATGGCAGCTTCGTAATCAAGCAATTTTTCAAAAAATAGTTAAAGATGCGTATGATCATCTTGAATTCGTATGGCGTCAATGTCGTGCTCAAGTAGAGGCAGTGGCGGATTATGAATCGAAGGTTTATGCAACGCGAGAAGAAGGGAACCGACTGAAAATCAGTTCACAGTTCGATCAACCTCCAGCACCGGATCAGGACTTCCGAAGCCTATTCCCAGAACAACCATGTGTGTCAAGAGACGAAAACACATCCAAGATACCTGAGCCTATATTACATTATAGATTGCACATGTTCATAGTAGCTAATGGTTAAGACTAATTAGACTATATTTTACTACTACGAAGTCGCATCGTGTGTGTCACATATTTGAGTTTGGTACGGGTACGTGTTTGGGACAGGTACGTAAGTTGGAAAGTCATGTGATATGAGGTACGGGTTTTGGGAATTGCCCACGATTTGTGATTCAGCGAATCGTTCTATAATATGAAACCCACAAGTTCTAAATTTGCGACATAAGCCCTTAACCGTGAAAGGGGTAGGGGTTAGGACTACAATGCCTGAAATAAAGGAAACCCGTACACCCCTGGATGACTTGGGTCCGATAACCGACCCAGATAACCCAGCGGAGGACGAGTTAAGACAGTCGCACGAAGTGGGGGGAAGTATGGAAGATGAAATCGTGCCCCAAACACCAGCCTCGCCGGAGTCGGAAGTATCGGGTCCGGAGTCAGAAGTGGATCCAGGGACAGAGGTGGTAGTTGAGGAACCGGTAATAGAACCGGTTTTACTGGTATCGGGGTCTACTGTCAATACGGATCATTCCAAGGAGGTACCGGTAAAACTGGTCGTCTCACCTGAGGTTAGGGACATAAACCCGACATCTTCTCCAAAGAATCAAGTAGAAGAAATCAGCAAATCAGGTGAGTCACGGCTGAGCATGGTGGGATCAGCAGATTCTCAGGATCCCAAGAGTTTGGCACAAGCACTTCAGACTGCGCTCAGTCAGGCAGCTAAGACAAAGCCAAGAACACAGGCTTGGCTTGATTTGACTCAGGAATTATTCACGGCAATCTACATTAAGGCTCGAGGCCCGACTTCGCGGTTATCGGAGACGGCGAAACGTCTACCGGCCTTGAAAGCTTCTGAAGTGTAGAGATTATTGGATTTCTTTGAAATTATTGTGGTGGAAGAAAAGAAGGACTGGGAAGTATGGAGAAAGCAGGTTGTAGGTTCATCATTGCTAGCTCAACGCTCAACGCAATCATTTGAGGGAATTCTATGGAAATCTATCGGACAGGAAAAAATGAAAAAGGCGGAGCTACTACCGGCACCTCTGAAGGGATGGGTAAACAAGGTAGATGGGCGAGTTTCTGCCGAGTCAGAGAATAAACTGCTTGAGAAGACCTTCTTGTTCAAGACAGAGGTTTATTCGCCTGATGAAATTCTGCGTTTACGAGCTGTATGCAAAAAGATTTCGGAAAATTTGCGCCGATGATGGTACGCGAAGGAAGTGAAGACGAATGGCGTATAGTTCAAGGCTTGGTTAAAGGGTATACAATTGCGAAGCAATTACCACAATTTTTGAAGAGGGTCATGAAGATAGATGAGCAAGTACGGCTTGCGCATACGATTCGGGCCCAAGTCGAAGGATGCCTTGTTATGGATTTACGTGGTGAGAGTCCGGTCAAGGAAGCTTTCCTGAGCACCAAGTGTATACAGGAAAGTATTGCGACGGCTGCGTCGACAAGCGGTTCGGGAAGTGTGGCTTTATGGATAATGGAAGCGCGGGTTAAAAATATCAGCTACGACAGTGGGAACAATGCTCTATACTTTCATTTTTTACGCGTGACATGGCAAAAAAGTTTGTGGGGATCAAGGTACCTTTCCATCGGTATGATCACTCCCTACGAAATCTACATCAGGACGTGGCTACGGTTAGCGGTTCGGCGTGGGAGACCCAGGTCGACAGTAATGGAGAAAGATATGAACACAAAGAGTATTACTCGTGTGTATTAAAAAACATTACGCGGTCGGTGGATTTACTCACGTTATCTGTGTTTTTGAGAAAGATTCTCGGTATGGAGTTTCAACTTGACGATCTGGATATAAGTGCGCCGCTCTCGGATATATCGACGCTTTGGGAGTTGGTTGTGGAGTTGGATGCGTGTCCAACAGCGTTAATGGATATTAGACGAATCTATTGGGGCCATACGATGCTAGTAGTTGAGCACCCATCGATGCGTGAAGGAAACAATGTCTTCGATGTGGAGACATAGGACATTCTATGAGGAAATGTGTCACACCGACGGCCGAATTGTTAAAGAAGAACTCCATTGAAGTCAAGCTAGAGGATTTAAAAAAATATTTACTCCAGTCTCTACATTTCGCAGCATGGAAGAGTTAAGAGCACAGGTTGAAGCAGTGCGGGAAAATCAATTGTCTGTCACCGCATCTGAAGCTCTGCAGGAGGAAAAGGGTACGAAGGAAAGAGAGGAAGGGTGCTCAAAGGCGGTGCAGCGTGTGACTCCGTGCAAAGAGTCGGAGGCGAGATCAACGAAGGAGGTGATACCGATGACGACAAACAGCCACTCAAGGTCACAGCGACAGCAGGCAAATTCCGAATGAATAACAGTAAAGAAGAAGAAAGGAAGAGAAAATGTCAGCCAATCTGTAGCAGTGGGCGAGGAGAAAAAGGCACCATTTCCGATAGTGGAGTCCAGTCTAAAATCTGACCTTCAGAAATCAAGGGACAGCGCAGCTCAAATACCAAGTGGAACCCAAGGGAATAAAACGTCAAAGGACGTCGAGGAAAAACGGCAACTGGTCCCTAACAAGAAAAAGGATCGACAAGAGAAAGAAAAACGAGCGGGAGCAGCAGGCTTTGATCTTTCAGAAGAAGGCTAGTGCCCTGCTCATGCTGGACGGGAAGGTTAAATCGTACATTTCGTCTGTTATGGATCAAGTGGAATGAGAAGAAGGACCAGTCCGAGCCTTAGAACCTATGGATAATGGTGATGTGTCACAGTCAGAGTTGACGTCTATTCCCAAGGTGGTCGAATTGCTTGGCCTCAAGTCGGTGCCGACACCAGCTACGGGCAATTGCCTAGTATATGCTGCGTGTCAGGCATTAACTTGCTCAGAAGAAATTAAAGGATAATGTTGATTTATTGGAAACGATGACGAAACAATTCAAGGAAGGATGCCTAGCGAGAGCGCTTATGGACTTCGATGAAAAGTTTTCACCGGGGGTGAGAAAATCGACGCTAATTAAACTAGGTCGGGGCTACTCACGGATGTCGCCAAAGGAATCAAAGAGGCTTTTCGAGGAATATTTATTAGAGCTCGCGGAAAGTAGTTCCAAGATTACGGATAACATCCCACAATCAACTTGGGGGAGTAATGACACACTGTTGTCCATTAGCACGTTGCTACAACGGGACATCTATGTGATCAGTCAGCCGCCTGGAGCTAAAGTACCAGGGTTGCTTTACTTCACACCCGAAACTAGGACATTGCGTGCTAAAAGTTATCAGATGAGCGGGGAATATCCCATCACGGTGAGTGTGTTTTACGAAAGAATACGAGCGCTTTTAAAGACCAGTGAGACAGAGTATCAAGATGGAAAAAGGCCGTTAGATTTGGAGTACAGTGGGCAGCATTACTCAGCAATATTAAGCGGGGTACGTTGCCTTCCATCGGAGGATATTAATATGGACCGGACCAGTGATGAAGAAGACTATGGCGATGAAAAGGAGAGTGGGGAGCAAATTCAACTCGGGGGGTCAGATTCGAATGCATCCTCACAAGATTTGGCAGTAAGTGATGCTGGAACGCTTACTAATTACGGTAATCAATCACCTTGGGACCCTGATGATTGGGAGGAAATTTCGATGATTTGTTACAACGTTTGGATGGACCAACCATACATCCTGGATTAAAGTGCGAGATAAACCAGATTATTATGACTAAAGACCCGAGAATGTGTGAACTCTTGCATTTTCTTGCAGATACAGTGAGTAAGTTATCTCTGCCGGAACAAGAGACGTTAATGCAAGCTGATTTATCTGACCCAGCAACGTGCACTGGGTTCTTACAGAAATATCAAATTTCAGAACCAATTTTAAAGCAATGGTATCACAGAGTGTGGTGGGACAATCAACCAGAACCGGAGTACTTACAGATCACTGATAGTTCTGCATCAGGTTCGGATTACAAGGACTCGGATCAATCTGGAAGTTCTCAGGACACTCTAGATTCCGGAGGTGGAGATAGCCCTACGTCTAAAAGAATTTGCCGTCGCACAGGACCTGAGGAGAGTGCTCAATCGATGGAAATTGTGCTGGTAGAGCGTGAATTAATTGATGAATTGATGACATGTGAACCAGAATCAAACATGGAGACCATCTCGTTAGATGATTTTAAGGTGGTTTGGCATAAGATATTTGTCCATTGGGAGGAACAAACCAGTATTCCTTTCCCTTTAGTAAGTTCAACGAAGACTCTATGGATTAAGGCAGCTCACTTGGAAGCTAACCGTTTATTGCATCTGATCAAAGATGTACCGGGCTCACATTTATTATATACTTGATAGTGTACATTCAAGCGTGTTAGTGGAATTGACGAACCATGGAGAGAACAATGCTGGTTAGCTGTACTCGAAGCGGGAAGCGAGAAGGTCTAGTAGATATTCCAGGCCAATGGTTCTTAGAGTGGGAGCAACGTTTCAATGTGATGAAAACGACAGTGCAAAAAACGGCGATTATTAATAGTTTGCAGGAGTGGTCCCGCCTTAGGAAGATTCACTTTGGAGGCAACACAGTCCTGAAGTTATTGGCACCTCGTCAAGTTCTACTTCTGGCAAATATGCTTCTCAGTTCTCATCTCTTTGCCGAACAATTAGCAGCTATGCTTGGAGATAATTACCATCGGGCAGATACCATATTATGTTTATTGCAGAGATATCTAAAAGTTATGGAACTTCGTAAAGACTATGCGGTGAAGGTGGATGCAATAGAGAAAGGAGAGTGAGCGGCTTGGAAAGATCTATTTACCTTTATTCAGTCGACGAACGTGGTACAATCAGCGAGCAGTGTAGCTGTAGCGGCTTTTGAACAGGATCCGGAGGATCAGAGTAGCACCGCTAAGGACCCACTACCAAATCAAGCGTATTATAATTTGACGAGTCTCGATATTTTCACGAAACATCGGTTAATAAAGGTTATGGAATAAATACCGGTTATGGAGTCTGCATCGACGAACCCACATCACATGATGAATATTGTTTTAAGTCAGAATGTAAGGGGCTTCGCGCAGAAAGATATCTCAGACTGGATGAATGCGTGGAGAAGAGGTGGTTCTGACTATTTTGCGCAAATCATACTACTTCAGGAGACACATATTGTCTCCGTCGCTGAACGAGAAGAAGTTTCGAGGAAATGGGCAGATTTGTGGGGGAAGCAAGGAAGAAATAAAACACTCTCGTATTGGAGTGTGCATTCTCATAAACAAGGGGGTGTAGCGATTTTAGCTTTCCCTGTCTTAGCGGATCAAATTATCCCATGGTTAACAGAGAAGTGGTCGATTCGTATAACTATTGTGAAGTGAAATGATAGTGTTTTAGTAAATATTTATGGACCGTCCAGTGATTCGAAGAGTCGGGAATTATTTTTCGGGGATTTACGAAATTTGTTTGAACGAAAGCCCAAAACTTGTTTTCTGGGTGGTGATTTCAATTGTGTCGACACAATTATGGGATGCTCGACTTCTGATGATGCCTGCGGTGAGGGAATATCTATTGACCCGTCGGAACATTATACGTACTGGCGTGGAAATCAGGCCAGTAGGATCGATAGATTCTATGTGTCTGAGAATTGGAAAAACTGGGTGGTGTGAGTGACAATAGAGGCACCCCCGGTGTTTTCCGATCACAATCAGGTCTTTCTATGTTTAAAAGACCCAAGTGTGTCAAGAATTCACTTAGCTAACAGGCGAATGCCGTACCCATTCCCGGGCTCCAAGCAGGACCCGATTCATTCGATGATTCTGGATCGCCTAAATGTACACTTAACACAGAATCTGCTACCACTTGGGATTAGTGGATCGATGAATGTCGGGATATAATTTATAAAGTACGCAAGAAGGTAGCTAGGCGACGGAGGCGAAAACTTCATCATCTTCAACGACGGTCAGAGATAATGCTACAGCCCGAAAACACATCGTTTTGGCACTTTCGGAAGCTTTACACAAAGTACGTTCATTTCGAAGGGGATTTCGTTTACACCGTTCGGCTGCGGATGTCAGATGGTTATTTAAACGGGCGTCAATTTGGGAACGGGGCTAGACAGTATCCAAAGATCGTAGCGACCTCTGGTTCACCGTTTGCGGACTCTTTATCGATACCTGACAAATTTGCGGCAACATGGCATCACATCCTAAGTTACAGTCACCGTACGGTGGGCAGCACTGAGTTACTGGCGGAACTGCAACAGTTCATGTGGGTTCCGAAAGAACAGAAGGCGAATCACAATCAAAATGCAGCGTTAATGGCGGAAATTCTGGAGGAGGATTTAGAATGGGCGATTAAATGTGTGGATCGTAGAAAAGCAGCCGGCCAGGATGGACTCGGGAATGATTTTTATGCAGAAGTGTTGGTGGGACCCCTGACGCGGATATGTAATGATATATTGGCAGGTGAGAAACCACCACGATCATTTTTGAAGGCAGTGATCATTCCGTTACGCAAGAAAGGGGATTCAAGTAACGCCCTGGACTATCGGCCAATTTCCTTGTTGATAATTGGGTACAAACGTTTCGCAAAAATTATAGCTCAGAGGCTACCGTCCTTTTTAGGGCAGTTAATTGGAGAAGCCCAACAGGGGTTTGTCTCGGGTGAACGTATGGACAAAGCGGTCATTATGATGAAGTCTACTTTCGAAACATATCAGTCAAAGCAAAAGGTATCGGCGGCACAGAGTGCTGGGGTTCTATTTTTAGACTTCAGTAAGGCCTATGATACGGTCGATAGGAAGTATCTATTTATGGTTTTGCGGCTGTTTGGTTTCTCGGACCATTTCGTAGACTTGATGGATAGAATTCATGCAGGAACGACAGCCGAATTCTTGGTGAATAATCAGTTTTCGGAGCCATTAGAAGTTAAGTCAGGTATACGGCAAGGGTGCCCCTTAGCACCCCTTCTCTTCATCCTAGCGGTCGATCCACTTGCTTTAGCTCTACTTTAGGAAGAGAGAATAGAGAAATTTACCTATTAAAACATGATCCGTCCATACAACATCGGTTTTCAGCTTTCGTAGATGACTCAACGATTTTCGTTCGACACGCAGAACAGGTGCCGATAGCCCTGGACGTCGTCCGTCGGTTCGGGGATCTGTCGGGTCTACAAGTTCAACCAGCCAAAAGTATTTTTTTATTTTTAAACTCGGAGTATGTACCAGAAAAGTGGTACAAATTACCGGTTTTACCGGAAGGGGAAACCATAAGATATCTTGGACATTTCTTTGGGTGGGCGAGTTTAACAACAGTAAACTGGGCACTGCGAATTCGGAGTGTACAACGGAGATTAGCTACGGCAACGGAATGCGGAACAGCCTTTATGGAAAGAGTACAATTGTTTAACGTGATAGCGATTCCTTCCATTTTGTTCACAGCGAAGATGTTCGAACCCCCGGCTGATGTAATGCAAGAACTCGTGCATATTCAGAAGGCCATTTTGTGGCGGAACAGGACGACTGGTGAGAGAGGCCGTCATAAGATCTCACCGACTTTACTATTTACCCCACATGCGGCCGGGGGTGTGGGTCTCATCTCAATTCCGGTGGCCTTAAAGGTACAACGATTAAAACTGGCGTGTCAGTGGCTAATTGCGGCGCGGGACTGTTATTAAAGAGCATGGCTAGATCTAGCCGGCATAGGATCAGACATATCATCAGGGCAGGTACTAACTCCTGTGAAAGGTTACACAGTATGTCAAGCAGGACGAGTAGTGGAACCGGGAAGGTTTAAAATAGTGGCAAGAACAGTTATGGAGTGGCTTGGTCCGAAAACTAGTGACACCGAGCAGTTACAGGGCTATACCCAGAAGGTATTACCCCAGGTAATTGGTATCATGGAGGCAAGACTGGGGATGAAAGGGCTGGGACTCAAACAGAACGGTGAGTTTACGATTACAGTTGACATCGACGCTTACCGATATCACGTCCTGCTCCCTCACTCGATGGTCCCATTTTGGGGGATTTATTGTTGGGCATCATATCCTAGGATTAGAGAGGAGAGGGCGATGATGCTAGTTTCGAGAAAATATGATCGCATACCGCCTGCAACCATTCGAGAATTAGGCATATTGCGACTAACGAAAACTACTTATATGTGGCAGGTGCAGGGGGTGCAAGGGATTTCACACACTTGCGCAAAAATTGGAAGGTGGTTATGTTCAATAATCATAGCGTCTCCAAGAGTAGACGTTGGACATCATATTGGAGAAAGGCCACCATTTCTTTTATGCCGAGGGCCAGCATGCTTGGCGTCGTTTACATGGGACTTAGCAGCACCGATACAAGTTACAGGTAGAGGGAGATCTGAAGGAGAACAAGTCCGCCTCACACAACAAGCAGATGGGATCATATGGAAGATAGTATCCAGCACGATTGTGGTGGAGCCGATTTCCAAATCCATGACCGAAGTCGTGGGTGGAATCCGGATACCCACTGGCCCGGACGACCAACTATCGGAGGGGGTACTCCGTCGATCCTGATCAGCATCGGAATCAGATGAATCACCACTGTGGTGACTGATCTGATCCTCCCGGTCATCTGGCCGGTCTTCATGCTCGTCAGGATCTATGTTTAACTTCATCTCACCTTGTGTACCCGTCGATCGGGGCTGATTACACTCACTTAGGTGGACTCGGTGACGAAAAGGATGATCTTGATCAGGTCGGAGGGTTTGACCTTCTCGAGACGGGGGGTGTCCTCGGGTGGAAATCTTCACCGGAGAACGGGTTGGGGTCGACACTTATTCAGTATCTAGGCGCTGATCAGGAAAGTTCGTCTGATCAGGCCAGCCAATGAGAGAGAGAGATATAACGGAACCAAGAAAATGCGATCAATCCACGATCTTCCACAGTAATCCACAAACGTTATCTCCACAAAACCTTTACCAATATTATTAACGTGTTCCAAACACGTGCGCGTTGCGGGTGAGGTTAGATCACCTAAAACAAACCCGTCGGGGGTCTTCCGGTAAGCCAAAATGCGTCTTAGCGCGTCTTAACCGGGAAATAGATGAGCAAGAGGGGACTAATCAACCCTGTGCTCCCAATGACCGCACACGTGGCGGAGCGACTCTTTGCTTTAGGGGGAAAATCTAAACCTGTTATTATATATGCAATGTCCTATACCTGTGTACCATACCTCAACTCATGCCTGACCTTTACTTCGAACCTATTTACTTCGTCGCACGGTTGCGTAACACTCTCTTGCCCATCCTGGCTGCACCTTCAAGCTGACCTGTACCGATTCTGCCCCGATCATGACCCGACTCTTCAGAAGATCTTCAACCCATCCTGATCTTCAACAAACGACCTTGAAACCACTTGAGACCTGCTCTTCAGCACTTGTTCACTTCATATATAGTCCGCCCAAACCGAGAACTCACTTGCCCTTGCTTATCAACGCTGATCAAGGGCTGATCGGCCCTGATCATGATCGCCATAGTGATCGACCAGGTGATCGGGCCTGATCAGGCCTGATCAGCCCTTGATCACCTCGGGAGCGTCCAGGGTCATCATCATTACGACTCCATTCATCTTCCAAACCATACTTTCGATCTTAATGCACCGTCAGGATAACCATACCGCACTGATCTCGGCTGATCAGGCCTTGCCACATCATCTTCGGACTAATCAAAGGTTCACATCACTCGTATAACCTGTTAATCCACCTGCCCGATCTTCATTCATCATTTGATCTTCTTCCTCCGGGCGTGACAAGCTGATCAGGCTGCAACCTTGTATCATAGCCGGCTTCCACCAGTATACCATTTCGGAAATCGGCTGGTCACCTGCTCTTGGTATGCCATGTCAACAATCACCACTATTTTATTATATCCACGAGAACTCCACTTAGTGACTGCGACAACGATCGTGATCGTGATCTTCATCATTTCGCCAGTGCCTGGGACCGGGCTTAACGACCATACTTGGCTAACTCTTCCACATCGTAAATATCCGTTGGCCACCACCTTTTCTTCTTACTCGCGATCAACCTTTTCCCACCCATCAACCGTCATATGTTGATGGGTGTTCTATCATCACCAATCATCGGCCATGTGTGGTCCACTTCAATCCCAATATTTTCCGATCGCTTCACCACAGCCGCCCCTGAGACTAACTGTAGCCGCACAACGACTGCAGTTCGACTCACTCACTTTTGAACTTCCTCTCTGGTGATCACCATGGCCGACGCAAGCCGATCTCCTCTTCCTTCTTCGTCTTCTTCGTCTTCCTCGGCTGCCCTCCCGATCACTTCTTCGCCCTCCGTTCCCAATTCGGCTACCCCTGCGATCGCCCCGATCACGACCTCTACGCCGATCACGACCAGCCTCATCCGACCGACGACTGCTCTCGCTTCATATCGACCGTCTTGGAGTCTTCCTGCTCGACCCTCGTCAGATCGCCTTCTCCGTTCCTTGGAGCAGCTCGCTCGGTTGATAGATGGATCGGGCTCATTCACGTTGGGGCCCGTGGAGGCTTGTCGGCTGCGATCGGAACTCCGAAGTGCAATTCCCGAGTTGGTTTCTCTGTACGATACCAACCGGGCACTTACGGCTGAGTTATCCGATCGTCGGATCGCGGCTGATACCTCGGCACGTGATTCCGCTGATCTGGCCACCCAACTGTCGGTTCTCCGGCTAGATCATGATCGGCTTGGCAAGGATCATGATCGGCTTGACCAAGAATTGCGGGACCTGACTGATCGCTTCCAGGGTGTGACGATGGAGCGTGATCAGTTGTCAGCTGACCTCGCTGCTCTTCGACTCTCCAAACCTTCGGACACCGTCGCCACCTTGCAGTCGCTGATCGACACGATGGCTATCACCATCCGTAATCAGGGTACGTTCATCTCATTCACTCCTTTTATAATCCGTATTTGACTGTCCATGTTAACTTCCAGATGAACGTATCGAATCCATGAAGGATTCGATGGTCGAGATGGTAGATCATCTGCAGCGCATCGATGATCACCGTCTCGACCGTGATCAGCTTCTGCACGACAGAATCCGTACTGCCGAGGATGTAGAGCGTCGGGAGATTGAAGCTCGTTATGCGGATCAGCAGGTCCAGCTCTTGGCCAAACAGCTGGCTGATTCTCGTATTGGTCGCGCTGATGTACAGAAGAAGCTGGATGAGAGCCGGAAAGTAGCTGAAAATTGCCGGCATGAGCTTAATCTCGCTCGGGTCAAACTTGAGACCCTAGAGCTTGATGATCGTGCCTGGCTTCAGCTTAACGCTGACCTGAAGAGTCTCGCGGTACAAACCATGGACAGATGGACCAAGACAGACGCTGGTTCAGGGTCAGTCCGGACGGCCTTGCAACGACTTCCCGGCCTGATCAGCTCGTTCGCTCCATCTGGCACACCGCCGCAATCTCCTGCGTTTGCCCCGCCTTCGCCCGCGTCCTCCGTCGCTTCCTTGCCTGTTCGTAGTGCTGATCAGCCCGTGATCAGCACTTCACAAGCTCCCGCGTCATCTCAATCTCGTCCACCAGCGACTCCGCGACCAGCGCCTTCGGCCTCGAGTTCTGGGAAGCGTAAGCGGACCAACTCGTCGAAGCAAAAGATGAGTCTCGCCAAACGATCACGTCTTACGGTTGAATCGGATGACGAATCCACCGATCTGGACGAGAGGATGTTGCCTTCCCTGGCCCGATCGCGCAGCACTGATCGCCGTACGCCAGCACCGAGTTATTCTGGGGTGAATTCGCTGGCTCAGGCCGTCACTTTACTGGAGTCTGATGACGACGATGACGATGATTTCGAGGAGGACCCACCGGCTCAAGCTGATCCTGACATTCCTCCGGCGATCACTGGGGCGGTGATCGCCCCGCCACCTAATTTTGCGGGCGTCTTCATTCCTGCAGCACGATCATCGATCAAAGAAGACGATTACAGCTACGATCCAAACCGACCGTTCATGGATCTGTATGTCGTCATGCAGGGGAGGCCAACTCCCGCTCACATGGCCACACGGAAACCTTGGAGTGATGATCAGGTCTGGGATCTGACGCCTCGGGTTCTCGAAGTGCGGAAGAAAAGCGTCCCCCGCTTGTGGTCCCGCCCGCCAGGCTGGATCTTCCCGATCAAATCGCCGGCACCCAAGGACAAGCAGTGGCAACCACAGTTGTTGACCAAACATGCTATCGAAATCATGATCGATTCGGCACCCTGGGATGTCCTCCTGACACCCATGCCCGGGCTGGCGTTCCCTGATCGCCCTTGGTTTATCGAGCTGCAGGGGCGCTTGGCTTTATATCATCAAGAACACGTGCAGGCGATATGGGAGGCGACTCACCATTTCCCGATCACGATGGCGATGCGCAAGGACGCGTGGATCGAGCAATACCATCATGCTCGCAAGCGTCGTCGCACCAAAGCCGGGGCTGCTTGGGCCACGATCTGCGATTATGTTGTCGACGGAATTCAGCGCGGCGAGTGTGATCTGGACGTTTTCCTGTTCCCTGGCGTCTTGCATCTAACTGTTCGTCGAGCGGGATCGCCGGGACTCAAGGCTGACGGCGGGGATTGGTATCCCGGTCATGGGCACATAACTCCGGTCGCCACACTGCGTGATTGCTTGCTCTGGACCGATCAGCATGAGCCTTGGCGAAACCAGTTCCGATCGAGTCCCATGGATCATCCAGGATACAAGATTGCTCGCCTGCGTGCTAAATATGGTCCATGATCGTCGTGATAACCCACTTTTATTTCGTTCTCCATAATCAATTAATATATCACGACTTCCTTGATGATCTTCTCGTTCCACTTTCGTAAATCTTGCTCATGTCTCATTATTGCTTCCATCTTGTAGGTCGATCGTTCTCGTGTGTGCAGGTATAATTCTTGAGTAATATATATATGTATACGCATTCGTTTCTTCCAAACCAGTCCAACCGCCCTGATCTCCACTTGCCCGATCATCATATTTGCTGATCAGCCACAATGTGTCAACCCAGGCTATTGAGATTCCTGGTTACCCTCTTCGTGGGTTTGCATCACCTCAAAACGATTCCTTCTCACCCGATCACGTTCGAATTCCCTTAGTAACGCTCCACAGTTCAGATCACGCTCATCTATCCACTCAGGATCGTCGTAACCCTTCCAACGAACCAAATATTCACGGTGGGTCCGGCCAAAACGGGTTTTCTTGCCTGATCGGGTATCCAACACCTTCTCCACCTCAAATTCGTTCGGGTCCAATGTTCTTTCCCAACTATCTTCGGGTAAGAGAGCCTCATCAAAATCAAACCTTGGCTGATCATCTCCTGACTGTCTAGTTTTAGGCCGATCAGGGTATTCTCGGACCGGTTTCAACTTTGACAAGTGAACAATCGGGAAAATTCCATAATCAGTACCCGCGGTAATCAGTCGAGCGGCATGATCACCGATCAGTTCAGCTACGCGGAACGGTCCATGCCATAAATGTGCTAATTTCTTGGCATATCCTTCTTTCACACGATCCAAGTAAAGCCAAACTCTTGATCCTGGCTCGATATTATGTGGATCGGCCTGATCATTGCTCCGATCAGCTCTTTCTTGGATAGCCCTTCGCAATCGTTCGTTAACTTGTTCCCGCGCATGTTGATAGTGGCGTTGGGGTCCCATGCGCCATCGACGAGCTTCGCGATCTCGACCTCGTGTGCAACCAACGGGGATCACTGACTCGATGGTAGATCGGGGGTCCCAACCATATGCCAGATAGAATGGGGTATCTCCCCTGATCCGATCAAACGAGGAATTCAAAGCAAACACCAGTCTCTCCGCATATTCATCCCAATCTTGCTGCGCGGAGTCTGCGACATACATCTTAATAGCCCTGGTCAACGTTTGTACCATCCGCTCGGCTTTACCATTCGCCTGTGGACGGTACGCCATGGTCGCGCTCTGTCTCTGGCCAAGCATCTGATTAAAAGATCGGAACACTTCGGCCATAAAACCTGGTTCACGATCATGCCTGATCACTTCACTGGCTCCAAACCGTCGGAACACACATTCTTCGTAACTGCAAGCGACTTGTTGAGCCGTTCGTGTAGATCCCGCTTTCGCGATTACCAATCCTGTGAACAGATCAGTCCAGATCAGCAGCTCGGTATTGCCCTTGAACGATTTTGGGAGGGACGGTATGTGATCCATCGCGATCACTTGGAAAGGGTAGGTCGCCTGGATATTTCCAGGTGATCTTCCCCGGATATTTGGCATACCTTTTCCAGTTTCGCAATCCGTACATGTTCCAACAAACTTTTGTATACTTCGATATAATCCTCTCCAATGGAAATGTTTACGGATCCTGTGGTATGTTCGTCCTACGCCCTGGTGGCCACCCTCCAAACTGACATGATAATGGTGTAAGATATCTGCTTGTAAAGTCTCCGGGATCACGAGTCTAGCCGATCGATCCAAATCCGCATCGGCCTGATCAGCTGATACATAATAAAACAATAGATCATTTTCGTCGATCTCGTAGTTAAACGCGATCTTGGCACAATCCTTTGCCTCACTCTGGCTCAGCTTCTCCAGATCACCCTTTAGAAACGCCTTCAAATCACCGATCCATTTTTCCTCGCCTTGAGCCTTGAGAATTCTTTCGATCCGCATCTCTTGTACTATTTCCTCTGTCAGGCTTCCGCGAGAGGGTGATCCGTTGGGTGGTGATCTGGTTCGTGATCTCGTCGTGATCAAGATCTGGGCTGCTTCCTTATCATTTTCTACACGGATCAACTCCGGCAGCCTATTGATCTCCACCAGTTCTTCCAACAGCGCTTGATCAGTGATTATCGACCCGGCCTGATCATGCATAGCCATAGTTGCTAAGTGATCTGCACTCCGATTCCAATCACGTTTCACATGCAAAAGATCATGTCTTGGCCATCCACGTAAAGCTTTCATAAAGCGATCATTCAGCAGTTTCAGACGCGGCACTTTACAGTCGATCTCTCCAGTGATCTGCCGAATCACCAGGTTTGAATCTCCGCATATAATTATTCTTCCAATCTTTTGCTCTCGCAAGAGATCCAAACCTAGTAGCAGACCACGGTATTCAGCCTCATTGACCGTGATACCTGGAGTATAATCCGAACTGGCTGATATAACAGTCCACTCTGGCAGTTTCCATAGCAACGCGCTATACGCCCCTACACCTTTCTTCACACTCGCTGATCCGTCGAAACTCACAACGATCAGATCTTCTTCTGAGCCGACGATCGGTGGGGGTATAGTGATCGATTCACGTGGTTGTTTCCGGGGAGCGACCTCGATCAAGGCTTCATCGACTTCTGATCGGGGTGTGATGCTGGCTGCCAGCGTCCCAAGAATTTCTTCTTCGCCCTTGGTGCACTTAATGATCTCCAAAGTCCACTGAGATAACACCGCTGCCCATCGCCCCAGTCTTCCGTCTAAACCATTCGCGGATAGTAACCACGCAAGACTAGATCGTTTGGATAATACCTTAATTGATCTAGTTACCAGCATAGAATAGCAAACATCCAACACACGTAACAACGCTAGCACTTCCTTATCCACAATGCCATAGTTAACTTCATTCGGTTTCAATGTTCGGCTTGTGAACGTCACCGGGCAATAAACTCCATCGTGATCTTGGACCAGGGCGGCCGATATGGCCCATTTACTGGCATATAAGATCACCACGGGAATCTTCTCCGGATCGAAGTGTTTCAGTATCGGCGTCGAGATCATCTTCGCCTTTAACATACCGAAGGCTACCATAGCGCGATTCATATGATCCTCTGATCCTGGCACAGTTTGATCAGTCGGTGATCCAATCTCGAGATCAACCTCGTGATCGGTCCCAATTGGTGATCCTCCCATCCGATCACGTTCTCTCAGGCCATGATAGTCAACTTCCTTCAATTCATAAAGTATAGCGGCGTAGATCGAGAAGTCCTCGATAAATCTGCTATAATAATTCAATGATCCGAGGAACGATTGCATGGCCTTCAACGATCGGGGAAACGGTAGGTTGCTGAGAGCGGCTAGATCCTTCGGATTTGCTTCCAACCCTTGGATCGATACGTTATGGCCGAGGTAAGCGACCTTGGGTTGGCCCCAGAAACTCTTGACCACACTGATCGACAAATTCCAACGCTCGCAGGTATCTAAGAGTCGTTCGACCTTATCACATAGCATATCCCAGGATGTTGCCGTGACCAAGATATCATCTATATATGATCGCCTTCCCAACACTGATCGGCCCTGATCTTGGTCTGGCTCACCTTCCGTAAACACATCATGCAGATCAGTGGCTTCCCGATCAGCACTGATCTGGAAATACCCATAGAGAGCATTGTCGATCAGCCTTTGGTAGATCTGTGGGGCATTCTTTAATCCAAACGGCATCCGATTCCATTCAAAAAGTCCAAAAGGTGTAACGAAAGCCGAGATCTCTCGAGCGCGATCGGTCATCGAAACCACCCAGAAACCACTAGCCATATCCAACGAACAAAACCATAAAACTTTATCCAGATCTTCTAACAAGTCATTGATCAGGGGCATCGGGTAGACCATCAACTTCGTGAGGCGATTCACCATTCTGTAGTCGATACATAATCGAATATCAACCCCATTCTTCTTAATCACAATCACGATCGGTGATGCCCACTGCGATGTTGATGGTCGGATGATCTTTGTACTCAGCAAACCTTTGATCAAATCGGATAACTTTTCCCGGTATTGAGGTGCAACTTTACGACAGCGCTGAGCGATCGGCCTCGCATTTCCCACGTCTATATCACAAACAGCTCCGAACGCGGCTGGGGGTAGGGCGTTACCTTTCCCCATCAGTAAGTGACGCCTCTTCCAGATGATCTTCTTTAGCTGATCGATCTGCTCGGGCGTATTCACCTCGGGATCACCGACTTGTAAATCTTCCATGGTGACTTCTGGCATATTTGGCGATACTTCTGGTAACACAGCCATCTGCTTCTCGATACCTTCAATATACTGATCGCCACCTTCGTGTATACACACCTGCTCGTCCACCTGATCTACCTCTTTCTGATCGGTATCATCTTGGATCGCCCCTTGTGCGTCGCTCGACTGATGGTTTACTTCTGATTCACCCTCCTCTGTAATGAATTCAGCTGGTTCATCCTCATGATCGTGCTTGGATCTTCACTGTCTTTTCCGCTAACTGAGTCCGTTGTTTTCGGTGAGCCGGGCCTAATTATACTCAATATCTGTGGACCTTCTTTGGCCCGGCCTTCCCTTGTCGCTTCGATCGATGGCCTCCTGATCAGCAGCTTGGTCGGCGTAGAATACTCTGGCTTCTCGACCATAGGTGAGGTATCTTCATCCACTAAGTCTTCGTCACTGATCACGTCCGTGGTGGCTTGATAAGCCAGATTCTGCCATTCAATGTATCTTCGTGATCCCACTGAAACATATCCGATCTGTCGGGGTACTTTCCCTTCAGGTAACCACATCCCTAGGATCATGTCTTCGTGGATGATCAGCGGCTGATCGGATATATTTGTGACTCTGATGTAGCTTGATCGGCCGATACCTTTAACGAACGTTGGTACCCAACGTTCGCCACGGGTCAGCCACAATTTCTGCTGCCGATCACTCGACCGAATCATGACATCGACTGATCGGGACACCCCAATGTTCTCGTACTGGCCCATCTTTAACATCCGTACATGAGTACCATACAAAGGCCGTCGGCCAGATAACTGAATCTGCACTTCATCCGGCAGAGTCAGGGTTCCATGAGATAGGTCAAGTCGTATACCAGCTGGTACCATAAAATCCATCCCCAATATCGCGTCCTGACCGGCTAGCCGTCCAACCCAAGCATTAAAATAGTAGACCAGGGATCCTGCCAAGGTGATCTCACACGTGATCGTCCTTCCGTCATATATGAACTCTCGCCAATCCCAACACATTCTTGTCTCTGGGTACTGTCTATACGACATCCCACCTTACGAGCAAAGGCGGAGTCGATGATCGAGACTTCCGCCCCAGAGTCAAATAAAATAGTGGCTTTCTCATTGTTGATCTTTCCGTTAGCTTTAGCCTGTTTAAACCACTTGTCGGGAGAGTGATACTTCCAGTATCCACGGGATTCACCGGGCAGTAGGTCCAACTCCATGATCACGTCCGATCGTGAATATTCATCCACTCTGAGACTGTAGATCGGACACCGATCGATGCAATTTGAATTAGAACATGTATTGTCGGTTATCTTCTTTTCCTCAAACTTATCTCCGCTACCGACATATGCATAAATGCAGAACATAGATCGCTCGGCTCGAACCAGATTCCAACCTGGCGAGCGATCTAGTTTAACATCTTCTCAACATCTGGTGGGAGCATACCAGCATGTTTAGTCGGCACATACCACTTGCGCATCAGATTAAAGAATTCTTCGATAGGGCAGGCGCCGGCGTCATGAAGCTTCCCACAGGTCTTGCACACGAAAAAACAGTGATCAGAAGGGTGACCTTTACGATCACATTTTCCACACGTAATTCTTTTCCAACAATCACGATCTCCATGTTTGGTCGACCCACAATGCACACATTTCTTACGAGATCGGTCCTGATCAGGTTGAATACCACCAGGTTTCCGTCCGTCCACACCATTAGTCGATGATCTCGGGCGGTACATTGGTTCCGTCGTAAATACATGACGGTATTGTTCCTCGTCCGAGCTCAGACCCGACTGACCACTTTCTTCTTCAGAGCTTGAACTGTCTGATTCCTTCGCGATCACGCGAATCGCTCTGGCGGGTCGGGCTGCCGGTATCTTGCCCTGATCAGGGTGTGGCTTGGACCGGTACCGGTTCGATCCTACCTCGACCTTGGGCTGCCGACTTTTGGCCCGTTGCAACGTCCTTAGAGTCAGTTCCAGTTGTTCTGAGTCCTTTATACGGAGCAGGGTTAGCTGATCAGCCAGATCGCGATTGTCCAGGGTTCCAATGAAGTGTTCGACATGTTCGCGGGCTATGTCCGGGTGTCGTGGGTCCTTGATCGGCATTTTCGCGCGTAGACCAGCAACATTCAACCGATGTAAGTACTCGATCGGCGTCTCGTCGGATCTTTTCTTCATGTGGTAGTACTGCCTAGCGACAGACACCCCCGAATTGCAATATTGTTCTTCAAATTCTTCACACAAACGGGGCCACTTCAGACGCACTTCTCGACTTAGCTGTTTAAGCCAGTTCTTGGCCGGGCCTTTCATTAGATCAGCGAAGATCAGGCATCTTTCAGCTTCCGGTGTCTTGTCCCTCAGAAAAGCTGACTTAGTCCGGCTTAACCAACCTCTGGCCTGATCGTCATCCATATCTTTTCCGGTGAAATCCTTCAATTCCGAGATCGCAGACATTCGTACTCGGGTGATCGTTCCCGATTCACTGTCAAATGCCTGCGCGGAGGCCATATTCGCTCTACGAGGCATCTCGATGTCCAGATCATCTGGATCGAAATGTTGGCTGATCTCGCCCTCTGACTCCATGTCCACATCACTTCGCGGGGGTGATCGGTGGAACCGGTCCTGGCGATCGCCCTGGCATATCGAACGAACGATTCCGGCTGATCGGACTGATTCCATCTCCACATCCACGGGTCTCTTGACCGATTTCTCAGCGGACTGATTCATATTCGGTGTCGATCGCCATGGTTGTCCTTGCCCAGGTGCGTATTGTGGCAATCCATACTGATCACCCGCAAATCGGTTCATCATTGTCGCGAACATGGCTTTTAATTGCTCTGGGACCTCCGGCATGTTGGTTGGACCGGTATTGGAGGTCGGATTGGCCTGTGGCACTTCCTGAGCATCTTCAAAACTATCATCCGATCCGACTCTACCAGGTTCAGGCTTTCTCTTCCTGTTCTGCGGCTCGGTCTTGGGGTCGATCTGCTGGATCCCTTTGGGGCCCAACGTCATACGTGTGATCCCAACCGAGGAGTCGGTGGATGCCGCTCCAGATTGTGATGACGATTGGTATATCGACTCGATATCCATAGGATACTCCACCAACAGTGATCGGTGCGAAGGATCCGCGATCGGCGACTGAACCACTGGGTTCGCCCCTAGTAACGAAGCAAGATGATCATACAGGGTGATCATAGATTCTCTGATCGTCTCTTGATCCAGATCGAATAGCATATTCGCATCGAAGGCACCAGTAGTGAAGCCAACCTCGTCGATCTGCGCCAAGAGGTTCCTGATCAGATCAAGTTGACTGCCTGTGATCACCGGCCGGGTCGCTCGACCTTCCAGCTTCCCGATGATCTTAGGCTTGATGATCTTCATCACTGGGTTGGTAACCAGGAACTTGTGAAACTCTCGAAGATAGAACAGTCGTTCCACATCTTGGACAGTGGTCTTCTCGGCTGGTTCGGTCTTCTCTTCGTCTTCCTCGAAGATCTTCGGTTTAGGTTTCACATATTTTTTAGGTGGATCGCAATGATCCGCCCCCATGTTTTTTCTGTCTTTTTCCATTTTTTTCTTATGCATAGGATCAAGGTTAACACCTCGATCCTTTCCTGGGTTATAGTCAACTTTACTATAACCCAGATCGGCCCCGATCGGGGCCATGTGGGGAGTTATTTCATCTTTAATCTCGACCTGGCACTCCACCAAACCAGGTCGATCATCGCTTCCTTTAGAAATGGACAGCATCGGAGGCGATACGCCTTCCTCCAATACACCCGAAAAAGTTTCCTCCACTTTGATTTTCACATCTTTTTCATCATCAAAGGAATCACGGTGATATCCCTGGTTCGAATCCGGGCACGCGCACCATTGTGGTGGAGCCGATTTCCAAATCCATGACCGAAGTCGTGGGTGGAATCCGGATACCCACTGGCCCGGACGACCAACTATCGGAGGGGGTACTCCGTTGATCCTGGTCCGCATCGGAATTAGATGAATCACCATTGTGGTGGTTGATCTGATCCTCCCGGTCATCTGGCCGGTCTTCATGCTCGTCAGGATCTATGTTTAACTTCATCTCACCTTGTGTACCCGTCGATCGGGGCTGATTACACTCACTTAGGTGGACTCGGTGACGAAAAGGATGATCTTGATCAGGTCGGAGGGTTTGACCTTCTCGAGACGGGGGGTGTCCTCGGGTGGAAATCTTCACCGGAGAACGGGTTGGGGTCGACACTTATTCAGTATCTAGGCACTGATCAGGAAAGTTCGTCTGATCAGGCCAGCCAATGAGAGAGAGAGATATAACGAAACCAAGAAAATGCGATCAATCCACGATCTTCCACAGTAATCCACAAACGTTATCTCCACAAAACCTTTACCAATATTATTAACGTGTTCCAAACACGTGCGCGTTGCGGGTGAGGTTAGATCACCTAAGACAAACCCGTCGGGGGTCTTCCGGTAAGCCAAAATGTGCCTTAGCACGTCTTAACCGGGAAATAGATGAGCAAGAGGGGACTAATCAACCCTGTGCTCCCAATGACTGCACACGTGGCAGAGCGACTCTTTGCTTTAGGGGGAAAATCTAAACCTGTTATTATATATGCAAAGTCCTATACCTGTGTACCATACCTCAACTCATGCCTGACCTTTACTTCGAACCTATTTACTTCGTCGCACGGTTGCGTAACACTCTCTTGCCCATCCTGGCTGCACCTTCAAGCTGACCTGTACCGATTCTGCCCCGATCATGACCCGACTCTTCAGAAGATCTTCAACCCATCCTGATCTTCAACAGACGACCTTGAAACCACTTGAGACCTGCTCTTCAGCACTTGTTCACTTCATATATAGTCCGCCCAAACCGAGAACTCACTTGCCCTTGCTTATCAACGCTGATCAAGGGCTGATCGGCCCTGATCATGATCGCCATAGTGATCGACCAGGTGATCGGGCCTGATCAGGCCTGATCAGCCCTTGATCACCTCGGGAGCGTCCAGGGTCATCATCATTACGACTCCATTCATCTTCCAAACCATACTTTCGATCTTAATGCACCGTCAGGATAACCATACCGCACTGATCTCGGCTGATCAGGCTTGATCAGGCCTGATCAGGCCTTGCCACATAATCTTCGGACTAATCAAAGGTTCACATCACTCGTATAACCTGTTAATCCACCTGCCCGATCTTCATTCATCATTTGATCTTCTTCCTCCGGGCGTGACAAGCTGATCAGGCTGCAACCTTGTATCATAGCCGGCTTCCACCAGTATACCATTTCGGAAATCGGCTGGTCACCTGCTCTTGGTATGCCATGTCAACAATCACCACTATTTTATTATATCCACGAGAACTCCACTTAGTGACTGCGACAACGATCGTGATCGTGATCTTCATCATTTCGCCAGTGCCTGGGACCGGGCTTAACGACCATACTTGGCTAACTCTTCCACATCGTAAATATCCGTTGGCCACCACCTTTTCTTCTTACTCGCGATCAACCTTTTCTCACCCATCAACCGTCATATGTTGATGGGTGTTCTATCATCACCAATCATCGGCCATGTGTGGTCCACTTCAATCCCAATATTTTCCGATCGCTTCACCACACTGCTAAACCAACTACCAAAACAGCAACCTGCAGTAAATGTCACGGTCCCAACTACGATACCGCTGATCGACTTGGTTGATCATCCCCCGGGCTGTGTGCTTGCTGACGGCACTACAGGAACAGAGCCAGCATTATCCCCGCAAGATAACGTACCAGGGATTCACAGCTATGTGAACAGACTGCTCGATCGCGTTTGCAAGCCATCCGGCATTGATTGACATCACACTCGTTTCGTCGTGAAGGCGCGCAGCACGCCAATAGCTCGGCGTCTCTCAGTGCGCAGTGGATCTTCGATCGCGGAGCCTGGAACATGACTACAACGAACAAAGCGTTTGCATACGTTTTTAATACCCCAAGTGAATATCATAAGGTTGCAAAAGTGTTGAGTGGATACAAACCTGATGACGATGTGGTTCTTGACTCGTTGGATTCATTTGACGCGCAGACTCAGATCAAAATACGCGAAGCAATGGGTCAGCTCTTTAACTCATGCAAAAAGCTTGAGTCAAAACAATACAACGTCAATTTACGTGTCCTCGAAGTGCTCATCGCTTACCTGATCCGCCACTATCCGACACTGAAGCTGCTCAATGTCGAAAGCCCAGCTATCAAACGCCTAGAAGATTGTGTCGTCGCCACTGGTACTTCGCTTGCAGAGTTACTCGCCTGGTCTGCACATATCGGTCAGGGCCAAGCTGTACATAGGTCGTAGCAAAATGAGAACAACGGATCGGACAAGAAAATGGAAGAGCACCCAGTAATTCACCAACAAGCCGCCTTGATTGACCAGCTAGTTCAGATGAACAAGCGCCTCGATCAACGACTAAATGCGATGGAAGCTTCACCCGACCCTAAAAGGAAAATTACTGCGTTAAGCCAAGAGCGTGATGAACCTGTCAGTGAACCTCCAATAAAACGAAGACGCACAGCTGCTGTCACTTACCTTCGCGAAGTCTGGTACACTTGGTAGCCACGCCTATGGAGCAAGTTTGACGCCCAAGACAACAAGAAAAAAAAATCGGACTCGAAGCTGCTTGTCGCTTTCATGAAGCTCTTCCTCGACAACAGATTCACTCTGGACGAGAAGTCAAATCGATATCGCGACAATGTTCTTGCAGTAAGCGCTCAGGCTGAGAATAGCGTGCTCTCGTTTCTTCGTGTGCGCGGCATCACATCGCGCGGCAGCAATGCTGTTCTCAAGCGACTGCGCGACCTGCACAAACAAGGCCATCTCAACAACAACATACGACATTATCGTCAGCTCATTGCGAGAGGAGCTATCGCCGATCCCGCTCCTGATTACACCCAGAACATCCTCGAGGTTGAGACACCAACCGTGTTGCCGACATCTCCTTAACTGCCGCATGGATGTTGAGGACTGTAGTCGATAATTTTGCGATAATCTTGAATAAACTTGCACTTGTTTGTTGAATCTTATACCTTACTTTATCAAGCCCCCAGCGTTCTTGGGGATGAAGAGAAGATGCGGTGAGATCTTGTGTCGCCCTGGTTCACTGGATGTCTGACTGCTCCATATGAATTTCTTCTGAATATGAATCAACTCCCTATAAGTCTGTTGGTCCGGCTCGAAGACCTTTGCTGTAAACAGGATCGCTTGCAAGGCAATTGCGTTAAAAAAAGTGTCTCGTTCCATTACTGACGTCCCGCAAGTAGTCGCTGTGAGTAACGTGTGTTTGAGGACTGACACGAATAATAACGGTTATCACTTGCTCTGTAATGCTCCTCAATCTGAATGCTTATTAAATGCTACGGAGTGCTATTTTTGATGCTGGATCTGAATCTGTAATGCTATTTTTTCATTTTTAAATTATGACCACGGGTACCGATTAGTAAGGAGCTGTACATGGTAACAAACGAATGCCTCAACAAACAGTAATACCTCAGGTGGTTCTTGTTAAAAAGTTTTATTAAAACCTGTTCTGATGATTGTGGGGCTTCATAACATTGCTAGCTGCAGATATCGAACAATAAGTTTAACTCCTTGCGGACAACAAAGTTAACTTCGACACCATGCACGCAACGTTTAACGTAAGCCTGCACATCACATACCCTCACACACGCGTTTTCTCACATACAAATGCAATAGCACTCACATTTTCGTCGCGCGAAGACCCACGGCTGGAGTCGAACCAGCCGCCTCCGGACTGATGGTCCGGGCTCAACCGCTGAGCTTCGTGGGCATAATGAAGATCGAGATTGGAAGAATATTAGTGGGACTTGAGCAGTACTACCAAAGAAATGAAGAATGAATGGTAGTTACTTGGACAGCAGATCAAAAGAGATAAAGAACCAACGATTTTGTAGGCCCATACAAAAACTTAGTCTAAATGTTTTATTTTGTTTCTGAGCCACACGTTCTTTTTGTCGTACCCTTCTGTAATTACGCATGATTATAACGGATTGCTCGTTTTAGTGGACCCCTACTCTGCAAAGTAGCCCTCACTTTTGAATTTACCATGTGAACTGTCCTCGTGGCATCTGTACATTTTTTCCTATGAATCAGTTTTTGGCCTTTTTCTCGATAACCAGGCCGTTTCAGGGTCTGAAACTTTGCCAACAAAAGTAGCATTCTTCTGGGTAGCAAATCAATACATTTAGGACCTCACCGCCCCAAACCCTATTCTTCTACAGTACGATATTATTCAGTCACTAATTACTAGTCACTAATTACTGGTACCACCAATTTGATACAGGTCCGGGAGATGTGGTAGTCGGAGGTTTTATGATATGTTTTAATAACATAAAATTATATTTTATTTAATTATGTACTTAGTGTTATTAACTAAATTAAGATTATTTGATTTGAGCAACCTTAAAGAAACAGATTAAATTAAAAGTTATTTTTTATTTTATTTTAAATTTGTAATTATACGTTTTTTTAAGGGGGCGTTTATAATCCACCCCCAAAACATAGACTCACCCCAAATTACAGTAGACAACCCATATTAGTACGAAAAAAGAACAAAATACACAGGCAGATGTTTTAGAGGAGGATATCAAGACCTGTTCTTTGTTGTGAAACTTTTTGTCGTTTTGCTTATGCCGTCGATTGCATTTGACTTTAGAGGAATCACCCTTCTTTATTTTCGCGTCCTCCCATAGGCAAAGATTTACATGCCACGTGCTGGAGCTGCAATACTTTAGTGCTCTTCTTTTCGTTGTCCTTACTAAGAGCGCGTAAAACCCATACGGCTTGGCTGGTTGGCCTCGACATGGAAACCACGCCTTCGTCTTCTTCTTCTTCTTTCCTCTCGTCGTCACTTCCACATCAATCACGTCCTCGTTCGCTTGTTTCTTCCTTCCCACCTTTACTTGCAGCCGTGGCTCGCCTCTTGATTTACAGTGAGCGTCATGGAGACATGTGCGCTATCATGTGAGGGCACTCTATTGAAGTGGCAGTAGCAATTCTTCTGACTGAACCGCTTCTGCTATTTATTAGAAGTATATGCAGCATGACGCACATCATAACGCTGAACGGGCGTGCTTCAACCTAGCATAGCGAAAACCAGTATATATCGACGTAACAAGTGAAAAAAGGCCAAGTCATTTACAAGTACTTAACTTTTAAAGCATAAAACTTGCCTATGGATGACTCGAAAGTAAAAGAAGGTGATCCTCTAAAGTCAAAATGCGTATCGACGGTCATAAGCAAAAACAACAAGAAGTTTCACAACCAAGGAACAGGTTCTTTCCTCTAAAACATCTGGCTGTGTATTTTGTTTGTTTTTAGTAGCTAATATGGATACTACTGTAATTTGGGGGTGAGTCTATGGTTTTGGGGGTGATTATAAACGTGCCCTTTTTTAAATTATTTTAAACTCTTTAATAATCTAAACGCTATAGAATGGCGAAAGTTGTGAAAGTAATCTAAGATAAACGAGAAATCATGAGACTAATCGTATACCTGTAGTACCGTAGTCGCGACATGGGCTCAATTTGTATCAGCCATTTAAAATCAAACATGAAGTATCACTGTAAAAGTTCTAATAAAGTCCTCATAAGATAATACCGAAGACGCTTCAAATTCGTTACTAACAAAATAAGCAATAGAACGAGTCCAGTAGTCTGGACCAATTTTCTCCACATCGACCTGTTGTTAAGAGCCGTCTTCTAAAGATGGGGAGCTCGCTTGAGCGTTAGTGCCTGAAGCTTGAGTCGGGCGAGTTTATAAAAAAGAGGTTGCGTGTACCCAGGGAAGTCTGCGTCAAATGGTTATGTATTTGTATTCAAATGCGGCTTCGCCAGCTGACTATCGGGATATGGCTTTATTATACCTGTTGTGGTTTCTGTTTGGCCGGGCTTTTGCTCTGACCCTCCTACGCAAGCCGAACCTCTCCATCAGCGCTGGTGACATCTTCTTCATCCAATTCATCCGTATGAATACCGCTGAAGAACAAGGCCTTTCACTGTTCCAAGACGAAGAACTAGTCAATTGCCCGCTAGTTGCGATTGCACTTGCCCTAGCGACCTCGCCAAGTGCTGCACTGCTGTACCTACTTTCGGAGCAACAACCTGTAGAAAATGTCGCTGTCTCAGCTACAATACTTGCTTGATCATCCTCGGGGATGAGTGTTTCCTGACGACGCTGTAGGAACGGAGCCAACAGTAGCAATGCAAGATAACGTACCATAGATTCACGGCTACGTGAACAGGCTGCTCGATCTCGTGTCCAAGCCATCCAGCGTTGATGCGCACTTGACGTCACACTCGTTTGGTCGTGCAGACGCTCAGCACGCCAACAGCTCGGCGTCTCTCAGCGCTCAGTGGATCCTCGATCGCGGAGTCTCAACCGGATGACAGTGAACAAACCATTTGTATACCTTTTCCCTTCGAGAAAATTGTGGGCTCAAAAAACTGCCCCCCTGCTCTGCGCGTCAAGTGCCTAAAAATTTACGGCACGCTTCCTCGCATGGGACCCCGAACGTGGGCGCATCTCAGGGTCACCTCCGTGCCCGTGTTGTTGTGCACCATTCGACCGCTTGTAGGTAGACATTTAACAAGAAGAAAATAAAAGAAGGGTTTTCCTTGAGTCAACCAGGATTGTTCTAATCAGTTGCACAGAATATTTCAGCTATTGTGGTCACATTAATTATGTCCCACGTACCTTAGGGAACTAAGACTGTAGTACATATTAATTCACCTTTCTCGATGCATAATTATCATTTGACAGGAAAAAAAGTGTCTTCAGCGTAGATACTCGACATGGATGCATTATCCCTTAAACATGTTTGTGGTTCTAGTTCAGTTGCCTTACTTCTAGCCACAATGTTTCTTATACACCGAAATCATTTAGATAGACGGACGAGATACACGACCTGGTCTTTGCGTTCTTTTGCAATCAGATAACCCGGAGAGATTGCGCACAACTTGCCGATAATTGCGTAGATTCAGGCAATACCCTGGAGATTTGCGCAAAACCACTGACAAAATCAGTCGCTGCTGTTTCTATTCAGAAGTAATATATGTAAACTGTCGTTCGGTCTTCGTTCTGCTCTTGCTAGTCGTTGCTGCATGTATGGCGGTTATGACCGGTCTCGCCACACTTTTGACAACGCAGCCTCTTCTTCCCTTTAGCATAGCCGGGGACAATATCTTTCTGACTCGGAATCCGCTTGGTTTTCTTTCTTCCTGACGTGGTCAAAGTCCGAGTCGGTAGAACAAGCTCTCCGCTCTTGATATCATGTTCTAGCACAAACTCGATACCCTGTCCTGAGCCGTACAAAGTCGTGTATCTCTCAAAAGCCATAACAACGGTTACATGCTTCATATGCTCATTCAGGCGCCCAGCTGAAATCAGCGCAGCAATCAAGTGCCGACATGGCAGACCGTACTGACTGATGTACGGGTAAGTGCACGTCTTCTGGTCGAGGTTGACACGATGCTGAGCAGGAAACCCGCGAAGGCAGCGCACAAACGAGACTAAATCGGTGCTACGAAGAATAGTGTAGTGACCAAGTTCAGTCAATTGGGTCTCAATCTCGGACTGCGCGTGTGGAGCAACAATCATGCCCCGGCGCATCATTTTGCTGGCACGAAATATCATTTTCCATGAACTTTACCATGTAGAATCGGAAAGTAAACCTGAATTGAGCAGGGATCGCCGCGCTGTTAGCCGATTTGACGAAATTGGTAGTTCTCTAATCATTCATCTTTATAAATCGGATCGCCTCTGGGTGAATCATCCATTTTGCCGCTTCTATCCCTGCCAACTGCAACATTCCGTCATTCCGAAAACATTCGCGTCATTCCGAGCGTAAACAGAAGAAACTGATACTCTTCGAGTGTCTCGGCACCTTGTACACCGTAGACGAGGCACTTCAGATCGACCGGTACAAAGCGGCCGGAGTCGTCTACTTCGGTTGTGGTGCGACTTGTCGGGTTGAGGCACACGAAAGTGTTAAGAAGAGGCACGGTCTTAGGAAAGCTAGCCGCATAAACACCGGTGCTCTGATCGATAACTTGTACCTTCACGCGATACATCATGCGGCGGTTGATGAGAACGCCAACAATACGCTGGACTTGCTCAAGTAGTGCACGAGCTGAAGATTGCGGGTTAGCCATGATGGCGGCTCGTGATACATCAACCTCAATTACGTGCCGACTTGTTGGTCGCGCATGTCCAGTACAGCCGTGATGGTCGAGGTTGAACGAACTGATGATGTTATGTAGTCGTGCACGTCCTTTTTCCTCAACCGTAGAACGCGTACGACGAAAGTAGACGTCGTCAACTCGAGCCACGAACGATGACCTTCTTCCCGCCGCTCATCTTCCGGTTCACAACCGCCCTCTGACTTGACGAAGCACGACATCTTGAAAGAAATGTGTTAGGGACTCGCGGTCCGTGGACATCATGCCACGGACAAGCGTGTTTGGGAGCGATCGGCGCGGATTTGCTTCACCTTCTTCTAAAGCAATCTTCATTTAAGGGATTCCGGCCTCCAATTTATTTGTTGTTGTTGTTGTCTAAATTTATCTATATCAAATGTTTGCCCCCACTTTTGTCTCAACGATCAGTTTGGTGGAAACATTTTCACCAATTTACTGGAGCCCCACTTTGGAAAATTGTTTAATGAAGCCATTAGGCTCCGTGTGCAAACCAGTATAGCAAAATGATCTTCTTCTATTCGACAAGCTTCTGATATCGGAATGCCTTTATAGTTTTATGTGCTGTTGCAGCAATGACGTACTTGGTATAGATTCGATCCAATTTATCGTTTAGATCTTACGGCGTTGGACCTGGTGCAGGAGATGCTAGAATCTCGTCATCTTTCGGTAATGAGATCAGCACAATTTCAATACTGCAGGTTATCAGCAGAAATTCCATCACCTGATCTAGCTAATATCCAAACCCATGGGTATCACTATACATAACATCAAACTCGGAGCCGATCAACTGCACTACGTCGTTCTTTTCTTCTTCAGAAGTAGTTCAGCTGCACTGCTTAATGGCTCGAATCCTGCCTGATAACGCCTTAAAAAGATTGTAAACCTCAGAAACAGGTACACCATAACTATGGAAGTAAGTGATTAGATCATCGATTGGCTTCAAAATGGAAAGTGACTTCTGCAATAAGTCTGGATTGGTTACAATGCACCGTATCCTTTTGAGAGCTTTCATCTGCTTGAGGGTCCCTGAGATGAATTCCCGTTCATTTGTTATGGAGTCTGGCTCAATATCACCAACAAGAAGAAATTGGGCCACTCGCACCACCTTTTTCAGGCTGATCACTGCGACGATGTTGAGCAGCGGCATTCCGTACTTGTTTGTTTTGTATGTGCAGTCGGAATTGAGAACCAACCACCACTGCTGGTAGCTCTCTGTCGTCGTAAGATTAGCAAAAAATGTAGTCAAGACGCTGGATACCAGGGTGAGCTCCACACTTGTGTTAAAAATTGTGCCGTCGAGAATGCCGAGCAGTATGTCCACAACGTTTCGTCTGGATGCAGCGTCAGTGTCTGTAGTGTTGTAGCCTTCTGGTTGGAAATGCCCGCCATGTTTTTTTCTTGTAACCATGCCTCATCTTGTGTTCGAATGGGTTACTTTCTTGTTGAGTTTTGTCTTTATTAATCAAACTTGCGCCCATTTTTTGCTTTCTTCCGTTTGTTTTCTTTAACAAAACTCTGAAATTGCTTGGATTGAAAGTTTCAATGTTCCGTACGTGCTTGGTAACGATAGAATCCTGTCTTTGCTCATCTGACTTTCTCATGATCATGCCTACTTGACTCCTGTGTATTAGGGATTTCTTCTTCGGATCCCGAAAATCGTAAAATGGCTCCAAACTACCATAGTGTCTCCCACGTTTCGTAATATCCCTGTTAAAACCTCCTCGATGACCTCCTTTTCGCGTTCGCCTTGGTAGGGCTTCAGTTCAACATGTAGGCCGAATGTTCCATAGCATCGCCCCGAATGTGAAAAGTTAAAATTCAGGCAGCGAGCCATGTTTAAGATGGCTCGATGCATTATTTCCGCTTTTTCGTTTGACGCTTGATTGTTAGCTTCGCTTACTTGAAGCTCCATCCCCGTCTGTTTTCAGAGTAAGTCCACATTCTTATATTTCACTACCGCCATATGTCCTTAATAGTAGAATACGTTACTTAAAACGCCTTTAAAAAAACAATATATATTCAATTGTTTTCGCGGCTTGTGTCTTGGTCTTTGCTACAGTACTTTGACTTGTAATCGACGAAATTTACCATATATCTGTTTCCGAGTCGATCGCTTGGTGTCATTGGACTTCAATGGCATAGCAAATGACACCCCTCACTCCCTCTTGCCACTGTCCTTCTTGTCTCTTAAACGCATAGTCTTCTTCCCTTGAGCGCAGGTAAAACAGTTTTGGCGCGTTTAATCCGTGCGTTTTATTCCGGAACTGGGATCGTTTGCAATTTTGTTCAATTATTTCGGAGTTTAGATACCCTAGCCAGGTGTGAAAGTGCATTAATGAACCTTCTTAAACGTTGTCCACGCTCTTGGAATCGGAGTTTTCGAGACCGAATGAATTGTTTCTCCAGTTCCTGATCTTGAGTTAGTAATAACATCCACCACTAGCACGTCGTGCTTTCTTTCCACGCTAAAAATACTTGTTTACTTAATTCTTCTACTAAACGACGTTTTTTGTCCTTGTGAACCCCTATGGTTCTAGTCTTTCATTCGAAATGGTATTTTTGCTGGCTTTTCTGCGAAAACACTTCCTTGGGTCGTATCGGCTGAGTTTTGGCTCCTGCTTTCACTTTTAGCAGCTTGGAACCCTTCACCGACAGTCATTATACTTCATTCTCCGGGAGAAGATACACTAAGCTGCAATTCTCTCGGTCTTCAAGTAGGTTTTTTTTAGTCCTTAACCAAATGCCTGCTTGCACCGCTGTTTAAACTCCATTTTGAATATTCAGTAACTTCAGTGCTTTGGACGCATAATGTAAATTTTACGTTGCGGTCATCGCATACATTTTTTTGTTACTTTTACTATAATATATTTTCTTACTTTCTTCTCTTGTGGCCGAACCTTTCTCTAACCGGTGCGGAATTTATACCAGTTCTTCGGCGTGCTTCAGGTGATCTGGTCTTATCGGATCATATCTTGCTTAAAGCATGCCTCGAAGCTCCGGCATGGAGTACTTTATAATGCTTTCTTGAATTAATTCATCTTTGCACCCGGCAGCCTCGGATACGACCACCAGATACAATAAGTGTTCATCCCAACTCCCTCTGGGATCCTTTCGAGAAGTTAGCAGCTTAGGCCATCGTGTCAGAGGAAAACTTTATGTCCCTGCACGCATGCCCAATCCTAGAAGAGCAGACACAAGGACTAGCACATGATATATATCAAGGA
>MIQA02017383.1:0-17586 GCA_001887855.2 Sclerospora graminicola | reverse complement strand
GGCAAACTGAACGCGTTAACCGCGTTCTCGGAGACATGTTGCGTTTATACGCGCATGCCTTCGAGCAGTGGAGTGACTATTTGCCACTCACCGAGTTTGCAATAAACAACTCGGTGCATGCTTCTACTAAGCATACACCGTTCTACGTGAATGCCTTAAGGCATCCACGAACCCCGGCTTTACTTGGCGGTACGCCAAATCTAAGTGGGGGAGCGACCCGCTCAAATTTTGAGCGAGTCGATGCGCAAGTTGCAGTTGCAACTTGCGAAGAGATTGACGAGTCTCTACTGTTGACACAGTAGAAACTCAAGCGGCTTCAGTTACTGAAGCTGCCTATGCAGAATACGTGTCTGCAGCAAGGCTGGAGACAAGGAAGACAGTTCACCTACTGCTAATAAAGCAGTAGATGAATTCGTATTACAGCGTCAAGCTGTAATACGCTATGTGAAAGATGCACTTGCTTCTGCTTTTGATAAGCAGAAGCAGAATGCAGATAGAAACGGAAAGAAAAACACAAATTCCTTTCAAAAAGGTGAATTAGTATTTTTGTCAACTACTATTTTGACCACACATGCAATTAGCAACTTCCCTACATGGAAGTTGCTCCCTAAGTTCATTGGACCCTTTAAGGTCCAAAGCGTTAAGGGGAATGCCTATACACTAGACATTCCCGCGGCCATGCAACTACACCCAACTTTTTTTACGTTGGGAGGCTCAAACCGTATTAATTGTTTACGTCTTCGGACGAGACGCATCCCCACAGCGAATGCCGTCCTTCTTCAAGTCTCCCAAGAGAGACTTGTAATCGGTTTCCAACCGATTGTGAGAAGCTCGGAGATTCTCAATCTCCACCTTTTGTCGATCAATATCGACCAGCAGAACATCATTCTTTTACTGCAGGACCAGATGAGCGCTCAATATGTCACGAATCGCATTGCGAAGAATGCGATATGTCCTGATTGAGTGACCCATATCGGCGCTCAGCTCGGAGCAGTGCCTCTCGAGCTTGCGGAGCTGCAAACCATGCTCCGCAATAACGACGGCGAGGGAACTATCAACCACCGCCGCCCCTGATTGACAACCAGGGGAATAAGTGTTACATTCTCGAGCGCTTGGTTGCGAAGCGCTCGGTTCCCTAAAAGAAGGGGTAGCGTAACGAGTACTTGGTACGCTGGTTGGGATATTCCCAAGAGTTTGACTCTTGGGAGCCGATTGTGGTGCTGAGGGCGGATTCCCCTGACCTCCTGAAGGAGTTTGAGAAGGATACTTCTCCTCAAACTCGAAAGAAGCATCAACACTAGGTATTGATGCATGTGGGACGTTGATGGGTGCAAGGTATCAGCACTAGGTGCTGATACATTAAGGGCATCAATTAAGCCCTTAACACTAGCGGGTACTGAGTTACCTCGGTACCCTCGCAGCTTCTTTTTGCTAAGACAAAGCGATCCCTTGGGACAACAACGGCAAACTAAGTGAGAAGTAACTCCGCATGAAATTCCTTCTTTAATGCAGGTAAAATGGATAAACTCCATTTTCCTGAACGTGAGCGCTTTAAGAAGCGCTCGCGGCTCACGTCAACGTTGTTCACGTAATCGTCGGGACTTTTGTTGTTGCTCTCAACAAAGGCGTTCCAACTTTGTGTCAGGGCGTCTTTATCGTCCCTGTTCTTGCGCGACCTTTTCCGGTAATAACGAGCCTGAAAGAAAAGGTCGATAAAGTACCGACGTCTATCCTCGGTACTCCTATCAAAGTGGTGATCGCGAAGGTCTTCGCAATCATCAAGCGCGTTGATGTGAAACAACGGGTATTGGCAATCGCGCTTGGTGTGCCCACCACTTTCGGGCACTAACGTCCATGCTGGGGCCTGAAACCCCACTTTGTACAGAACATGTGGTTCCGTACGACAAGATAAATCAGAAGCAGCGTAAGCCGCTTCTGCACGTTGTTTCTTGGCAGGTGGAGCGCCACCTTCCATCCCGAAGTCGTCGTCACGACCAGGCCAGTGCCAGGTCCAGGAGGAGCTCTACGCTCCTTCTGCCACCGTATGACGGAATTGTCGCTGTCGTAATCGACAGCGTCAGAATCCATCTCGACATCACTTAAAGGCGAAGAAGTTCTAGCGAACTTACGCACGCTAGACCCCTTGCGGAGGACGGTGACGTCCTCATCCTCTTCATCAAAGTCCGATGACTCTCCAAAGACGGACGAACACATCTTCGCCACCCGCCATTCGGCAGGTGAAAGCGCACTAGATGTCGCACTAGCGACATCTTCTCGTCCCCTCTTAGACACTGCTTCTGCCGCGTCTACTACGAGAGACAATGGGTCTCCGGGCTTCTTCTCCGACGCTACATTAGTAGCGTCGACAGTCAATGTTGGAACCTCTGCACGTGATGCAGAGGTGGCGGCTGCTTTAGCAGTTTCAGCAGCGCCCTCAAAAGCGCCGCCGCGTGTCTCGACCATTAGATTCTTATGGAGTGGTTGTAACCAAAATATTGTTATGACCAGCAAGTGCCACGATTCGATTGGCCAATGTTACCAAATATTATTGGCCAACCACCATGAGTGGGGGGTGATGTAATGGGGTGTCATTACATAAGTGATATTTAAGTTGAAATATCACAGTTCGATTTCAGACTTGCTGTCTGAAATGCGAATATTGGATTATAAGTTATTATAATCCACCGTGAGAAACAGATTCTGATGTAATTATCGAATCTAACAAGAGATCTAATAATAAGAGTATTATTAGATCAGTTTTACATTACATGTTACTATGATTAGTCTAGATCTAATTATACTTGTTAGTTCTACACAGCACAGAGGAAAGGCGCATGTTGTCCCCGGATAATTGTGTATTTGAGTGGAAATGAAGAAATGCTAGCATCTATGAATGCGCTGATGAAAGTGGCACGTGTGTCTGTGGGTTATGTAATGGACTCGGTTGGAGTGTTGCCCATTTAGTAAATCGAAAAAAGAAGATACGCTTCGAACAGTGGGTTACGAAATAGACTCAGTTGGAGTGTGGTATTACTGCCCATTAAGTAATACGAATAAAGAAGATACGTGTCAAATAGTGATACAGGAAGTAACCTATGGGGATATTTTACATGCACATCGTGCAGAAGCAGTAAGTGGAGCGCATTAAAGAATATCAAAAGTTTTGGCGCAGTTGAGGTAGTTTTTTTTTCTTTTTGATGGGGTACGTATGCAAAAATTGAAAGTTTAATGGCTTGGTGTGAAGTCTGCGACCTGAACATAACATGGAGGAATGAAGGAAAGGCGTTGTTAATTGGATAAGATGATTAAGCTGGTAATGGGCCAGGATAAAAATCAGAAATCAAGAAAACAAGTCTTACATGATGGTATTGAATAAGCCACATGACGCAAGATCAAGAAAAAATATACATGCCACGGACCCAAGTTTGTTGTGAGCAGAAAGAGCGGGGGCCGAGTTGGCTGCACTGACAAACAAGAAGAGTAAGATTAAGAAAAACAACTCAGAAGATACTCAGGCGATCATAACATAGCGATTGTTGTGATTGCTACATGTGATGAAACGGCCTTAAATGTATGCCGCCGAAGAATGTAAATGAGTGCATGTGATGAAACCGCTTTAAATGTGTGGCGCCGAAGCCTGTTAATGAGTGCTTGTGATGAAACGGCCTTAAATGTGTGCCGCCGAAGCATAAGGAGGTATATGTGAATAAACGACCTTAAATGTGTGCCGCCGAAGCATTAGGAGGAAATGAGTGTGATGAAACGGCCGTAAATGGGTGCCGCAGAAGCACGGAGTGATGGGTATAACGTGATGAAACGACTTTAAATGTATGCCGCCGAAGCTTTTGGAAGTTACAATATTCCCCGAGTTATGTGCCTGAAGGAAGGTATTACGTGAGTGTATGATGGTGGAATATGATGGAGAAATGATAGAATGGATCTACGGTACTACTTGTACTTGGATTATTTCGGAGTAAGTTACGGTACTGACTGGATCACTTTCGAATGGGCCACGGTACTACCTGGATTATTTCGATAGAATTTGTCCGGGCCGGTGCGGGGTTTTATTGAGTCCAGGATTGATGTGAGGTACACAAACAGTTGGATGGATGGGACAAAGTCCCTTTAGAGAGTTGGAGATATTACAAGAACAGCATAACAACGGGAACAATGCAGGGCAACGACGGGAACTTCGATCGACAAGGAAGGCGCACAGAACGCCGTGAGCGGCACAGAATCGCCTTTGGGGTTACTTCAGAAGGTGGCAGCAGTTCACGCATGCGTAAACATATTTGTCGTTTGCACTTGTGTGGGCGATTTTTACAAATTTGTTGGGTATCTTTGAGAGCACTCGATGTTGGATTGTTACAGGTGGATGCAATGAATAACGTGGAGCTTGAGTATATATCGTGGCAGGAAATTTTTGTGCGTCCCTGGAATTGTTGTACGTCGCTGGTATTACACAACATGGAGGCGCTACTACAAGAATTAATTTGCGAAGCCAATCCTGAACGATCGTGGTCTCCTAAAGTGAAGAATTAAATGCTGGAATGGAATTTCCATTTTCAGTCTTGTCGCGGTTATTTGTAAGGAATGAAGATGACACCAAGAAGGATATACGTAAACAATTTCGTACCGTTCGTAATCGTATACGCAATCACTAGCTACTTCTCGCACCGTAATTTGTCTGTGCCAGACTAATTTCGAACCTGATTTTTTGAGCTGTGCTACCTTGAATAGTCTGTGCCAGACTATTAATGAACGCATACTAATTAAGGGATGTTCGGAAATAGTCTGTGCCAGACTAATTTATAAGTTGGTAATTAGTCTGGGTTAAACTAAGTGTCACACACACTCACTGTACCATAACGTGGGTACAGCGTACCGTAAAACCGGTTGTGTCACACGCGACTTCCTAAATAATCAACGGACAAGAATACGCCATAGCTAACAGTAAATATGGAAATAAAGATACTGAGACAGTATCTGGTAGAGGAGTTAGCGCCATTACTAGACGTTTTAATAAAACTTCTTGCTCCTGAATTCGCTGGTCTAACGATACAGTTGATCAAATAGATATGGACAAAAAAAGATTTTTTAATCCTAAATTACTAGGGATTTTGGGTACAGCTAGATCAAATTGAATAGCAAAATTATCATACTTCGAAGTATTCTCGTCAATTATAAAGTAATAATGAAGCAAGATAGTTTCTATTGGGTAAGGATTTTATAAGAAATGCTTTTGGGACAAGTTTTAGTTTAAAAATTGATCTTAGGTCTTATCCTATTCTATAAACAAGAAGAAGAAAATAATTAAACAACGAATCATTATATGTTCCTTATTTGCTTGACAATAGCTAGCTGGCTGGTATCCAAGCAATCCAGCAAACCGAGGGCCACCAACATGCATAAGCAGTCTGGGCTTTTCCATCTTGAGAATAAAATTTGAAGTCGGATGAACTAGCCGTGTTCTACCTATAGTTTAAACAATTGCGTCCGGGCGATCTAAAATATCATGAAAAAGCGAATACGGACCTTTTTAAAAAAAGATTGATGATAGGCTGCCAAGTAATTATAACTTCTAAAACGCCGAGTCAGTTTTTGACAAGGTTACTCACAGCTCTAAAGGCTGCCTAAAACTATATTGGTACGATTTTATTACCAGCGTTGTTAAAGATTTATAAAAAATCAAGTTAAAAAAGTGTTCAAAAATATAATGGTTATGCATTAGCTAATTTTTCTTGACCTGTATCAATTTTTTTTACGATATCTCTACTTCAGCAAGGGCGTCTTCAAAACCATTGATATCAGCGGGTTCGATTTGCAGGAAGCTCCCGCCCTCTGTGAAGCTGCTCTGCTTTTGACATTATTTTTTACGGTACGTTGTACCTAACGTATGGTACATGGGGCCAACTGTGCCAGACTAATTAGGAAGTTTTGAGAGCTCACTAATTTTTCTTCACCTAAATTAGTCTGTGCCAGACTAATTCCGAACACAGACTATTTTTGCACACAGACTAATTACGGTGGGAGGAGTAATCGGGAAACTTCGTCCGATCAGGCCAGCCAAAAAAACGAGAGATAACGAGAAACCACGAAAACCACGATATAACCACGATCTTCCACAGTAAACCACAAACGTTATCTCCACGAAACCTTTCCAATTAATAAAACGTGTTCAAAGCACGTGCGCGTGAGGGGGTGAGGGTTAAAAACCTAACGAAAACCCGTCGGGGGCCTTCCGGTAAGCCAAAATGCGTCTTTGCGCGTCTTAACCGGGAATTAGGTTGAGTACAGGGGCCTACTTAACCCTGTGCTCCCAATGACCGCGACCCGTGGCAGAGCGACTCTTTGCTTAGGGGGTAAATTCAATCCTGTTATTATATATGCAATATCCAATACATAATGTACCATACACCAACATATGTGACCCAGCTCATGTTTCAATCTTGCCCATCTCGTCACAACGTTGTTCCAGTACCACCATAAACCAATCTTCAATGCATCTTCAACCTGATCCGTACCACGTTTGGACCGATTCCGATCAGGCTCAGGCTCCGGTGATCTTTTACCAACCTGATTGTTCGAGAACGAGAATCAGCTAGAGCCAGCTCGGGATCGGTCCCTCAGGCATTGTTCGCCTAATTCAAACCCGATCTTGACTGAAACTCCTTCTCTCTCAACACCTGGAAGCTGATTCGGGGCTGATCCAAACCGGTTCGTGACCGGCACGGGAATCAGGACGAATCAGCCCCGGATCACTTCGAAACACCTCAGGATCACCAAAACATCGACATCCCCTGCTCGCTCAACCCTATCTACGACCTCCATTGTATGTTAAACCGCAAGGTTGAAGCACTCCTCTTAGAGTTGGATCCGATCTGATCTCTTAATGCTGATTCGGAGCAAGTTCGTTGACCCTTGTCGCTTGTTCCAGTCGATAAGGATCATACAGCTCGACATTTCACGCGTCGTGCTCTGTCATACGCTTTATCTTCACATCCTAAGGCGGGACCAAGGGACCAAATTATTCGGCCGGTTAACTGGGATCTCCATGTCTCATCAACCCAAAACACTTGGATCGTCCTTGATCCACTCCAATGACCGGGTTTTGCCGTGCCTGATATATCAAACTGTCTCTAGTACTGCTCATCATATATATCTTGGCCGATCCGGTCTCGCACGCTCACACGATCTCAGTCCAGTATCTGGGTATTCACATCCCATCGTGATACTCGCTAGTTCATTAGTCGCTGGGGGCGTGAAAACGGCATCATCTTATTTTCTCCACGTTTTACGATAACCCGTTATCACTTATGTACCATCTTGAATAGAATCATCCCGTCCCACCCATCAACGGTTCCATTTTGATGAGTGTTTCCACAGCCACCAATTAACAGCCGTGTGTGGACCGCTTATTCCTGATTTTGTTGAATCACTTTACCACAGCTACAACGAGCTAAAAGCCACGAGCCCAAGGTTGAGATAGGATCGAGTCGATATCGATCGAAACCACACCCGGACAAGGTCAAGACACCAGCGGCTCGGCCGACATGAGCAATTCGGATGATTGCGAAGGAATCGGACGATTCCAGTTTGGGAGAAGAAAGTGGCCGGTCAAGTTTATTGCCATATCTTCACGACGGAACCGGTATTCCGCCCGAGATCATCGACCAATGGCGTTGATGGACGAAAATCCGGCGGAGCCCAGCCTGATCAGGACCGACCCCGCAAGAAATGCGTACACTGTGGGTCGACTAAGCATGAAGATCGTGATTGTTAGAAGAGAATCACATGCGGAAAAAGTGATCGTAAGGGTCATCCCTCGGATCATTGTTTTTTCGTGTGTAAGACCTGTGGGAAGATTCTCGACGCCGGTGCCTGCCCGATTGAAGACTTTTTCAATCAGATGCGCATGTGGTACGTGCCGACAAAACATGCCGGCATGCTGCCACTGGACATCGAGAAAATGATAAACTAGATCGCTCGCCAGGTTGGAATCTGGTTCGAGCCGAGTGGTCTACGTTCAGCATCTATGCATACGTCGGTAGCAGAAATAATTTTGAGGAAAATGGGATAACCGACAATACATGTTCAATTTTAAATTGTGCCGATCGGTGTCCGATTCACAGTCTCAGAGTGGACGAATATTCCCGTTCGGACGTGATTATGGAGTTGGACCTACAGCTCGGTGAATCCCAAAGATACTGGAAGTATCACTCTCCTGACAAGTGGTTCAAACAAGCAAAAGCAAATGGGAAGTTTAATAACGAAAACGCCACTATTCTATTGGAGTCTGGAGCAAAAGTCTCGATTATCGACTCCGCCTTTGCTTGTAAGCTGGGATGTCGTATAGACAGTACCCAGAGGCAAGAATGTGTCGGGATCGGCGAAAGTTCGTACATGACCGAAGGACGGTCACGTGCCAAAATCACGGTGGACAGTTCCCTGGTCTATTATTTCAATGCTTGGGTTGGCCGGTTAAACGGTCAGGACGCAATACTGGGAATGGATTTCATGGTGCCGGCCGGTATACGGCTGGATCTGTCTCATCGAACCCTGCCCCTCCCAGACGAGGTGCAAATACAGTTATCCGGCCAACGTCCATTATATGGTACTCATATGCAGATGCTAAAAATGGGTCAGTATGAAAACATTGCAGTAGCCCAATCGGTTGATGTGATGATTCGGTCGACTGATCGGCAGCAGAAATTGTGGCTAACCCGTGGTGAACGATGGGTACCGACTTTTGTTAAATGGGTCGGTAGATCAAGTTATATCAGGGTTACCAATATATCGGATCAGCCACTGATTGTTCGTGAAGACATGATCCTAGGGATGTGGTTTTCTGAAGAGAAAGTGCCTCGACAAATGGGGTATGTTTCATTTGGGTCACGAATGTACACGAAATGGCAAAATGTGGCATATCAAGCCACCACTGACCTGATCAGTAATTAAGATTTTGGTACTCGAAGATACCTCACCTTTAATTTAATACCGGAGTATACTACTCCGACCAAGCTGTTGATCAGAGTATCGTCTGTGAAGACGATGGGTGAAGGATGCGTCGAAAGGGTAGATTTAAAATGTTACTGGAACCGGATCACTGGTTACCACTGACCCGAAAGAAGAAAATAAGGATGATCCGACTAAAGACGACCCTAACACTAGCGAGATTAGTGAGAATCTCGATTTGGTAGAAAAAACTGAACGTGAATTTGTCGCAGTTACTGAAAATGAAGTGAAACCCGAAGAAACCCAGCAATCGGATGATTCGCCAGGGGCGATCCAGCCTGACGCTGAACCGGAAGGAATAGATCCGGTAGTTGAACAAGAATGTATACATGAAGGTGGTGATCACTACATACTGTAAAACCTGTATTAGAACCCCATCTCTTGATTTGAACCCCCCCCCTTGAACAGAACCCCAGGTCCACCTGGGGTTAATTCTATAACCCCATCACTCAAATAGAACCCCACCCAATTTAGCAATTCGGTGTATAAAATTAATTATCGGTTTAATTAGGGAAATTATAAGTGTACCTCACCCCGTACCTCACTTTTGCAACATGTACCTCAATTTTGTTACGTGTATCTCATAGTTAATTGGACTAAAAAACAACAATATTAATACCGGTATTGCGAGCGAGCAAAGCGCGCCAATTTTTGCGCGCAATTATTTTGTAAAAAGTTACAGTAATTACGTAGGTCAAGAATTGGCGAAACTTTGAAAGCACTTGAGAGCGCATCCCGACAAGAACTGCAAGCACCGCTCAAAGACCTGCAGCTGTACCGTGAAAATGCCACGTCCGAATTCATTGTGGAATGCGCAATTCAGTTACTGAACGACCATCCCGAGGACGGCGAGCAGCAGGTACTGAGTGTACTGGGCTTTTGTGAAGGCTTGTCACCAATGACGCCACCTAAACCAGAGGTAATAATTTTAAAAAGAAGAAGATTCCGTGGAGACCAAGAATCGAATCTGATATGAAGCAAGAGTCACATATGCCACATAAAGACAAGATGAATCCTTGCTAGACGCAACTTTCTTTTTTTTCTCAAATAGAACCCCCCTCGAATATAACCCCACGTTTGGGTGGGGTTATAGTGATAAACCCAGTGGGGTTCTAATACAGGTTTTACAGTAGAAGATATCGAAAAGCAGATGGCGGTTTGCCAGAAGTATCACCCGGTATGCCTGAAGTCACCCTGGAGGATCTGTCAGTCGGTGATTCCGAAGTAAAAAGATCGATCAACTCAAGAAGATCATCTGGAAAAGGCGACATCTATTGATCAGGAAGGGTAACACCTTACCTCCTGCTGCCTATGGAGCGGTTTGTGATATTGATGTAGGGAACGCTAGACCGATTGTCGTAAGGTTGCACCGCAATATCGGGAAAAACTTTCCGACCTGATCAAGGGATTGTTAGGTACAAAAATCATCCGACCCTCATCATCACAGTGGGCATCACCGATCGTGATTGTAATCAAGAAGAAGGAGTTGATATTCGACTTTGTATCGATTATAGGATGGTGAACCGAATGTGCAGGAACTCTGAACGCCACGTTCATGCATCTTCCGCCCCTCCGTTGTTTCCATCAAACGTTTAATGGACAAATTTTGCATACAGTTGTCACGGGACGTCCGGCCCCTTGCCAAAATCGTTCTATCATGATCCGTAAGTTCAATATCGTCTTCCTCTTCTGATTCTTCACTCCCAAAAGAACGCCTGAACTGCCTTCGTGTGGGTGCTCGCACTGTATAAAGAGTTTTCCCTCTTGTCAATGTGGAAGATACATTTGTCAGCTGTTCTAAATTTAGGTGTCCGTCCTGCATTAGTTTTATCAAAGACTCCACTACCGGATCATCTGATCGGTTGCCGGGGTCAGCTGACATAATACTCATCTTCACCCGATGAAAACTTAAGCTTCTTCGTGATTCTGTTCTTTGCCTGCTTGTTATTTAATATACTCTCTAGACATTCTTGATTCCACTCACATCTTCATGTACTAGCTTGTTTAAAGCCGGTGGTTTTGAAACTTCTTGGGGTGTATGTTCCACATCAGCCACCACTCGATATGTGGGTGTTATTGTGCTATCCAACTCCTCCTTCCAATAATTCATGATGGAAGTTTCCCATTGATTTTCTTCTAGTAGCAGTGACAACATAAGCCCTATTTCATGGGCTGTACGCTCAGGATCCAGAACATAGATATCTTCGAAATTTTATCGTCGACACGCCTCACATCCACACTTGTGTTGCAACTCTTCAATAATTCTATTGATTTTTCTAGAGTGCCAAATCTGACGATATCGGTATTCATATGAAATCCAGGCTTTGCTTATCGTATCTTGCGTATTTCATAGAGGAAAACATGATGTGGAATCCCCAGGCATCTTGAGAATATGTCTTTGATACATTGTCATTTTCGCGCATGCCTCAGAAAATCTATACGTCTTATTGGGGTCATCTTGCGAAAACTGTAATTGAAAACGTAATTGGGGATGTTCATGCAATGAGACCGCCCCTTTTCCAAAATCTTCTGCACGTCTTGTAGACACTTCTTCTGTGCACTCTTGTCGTCTTATGTCCCGGGTCGCAGCACCAGTTGTCGTAGAGTAACTTAAATTTCACAAATGTACTGAAAAAACAAACGAATCTCTTAAACATTTTGTTCCCAGGAAACTAAACTTAGAGGCCGACAGTATAAGCTAATTGCACACTTAAAGTGAAGAAATGTCCAAAGTAGCCTTTCAACCAGTCCTTTCGGAGATACGAGGTTAGTGTTTCTTGGTATCTGGTTATATAGGTCGGTCTTGTGTGCAAAGTGTGGCGTCCGTCGAGCAACTTGGTTACGAGTAGCCAGCGCTTGAAAAAGAGGAAATTTATATATTTGGAAGTGTGTGAAACACCTATGATATAGAAAAACCTCTACCAGGTTACTCCATACCGCTACTTCCTACTTATGTATTCCTACTTATATGATCTTACTTTTATACTCCTACTCATTATAACCTCCCTAATTGCCAATCAGCAAATAGGACCACACAAGGTAAATCTTAATCCACTCTATCACATAGATGATTTAGACATATGTTGCCCTTTTCGGATAGATCAACGTCGTGGGAACGCATTGTTGAAGCTGATTCCTGTCCGTCAGCTTTAGATGGTATCAAATGTATTACTGGTGTAATATGATGATTGCCATTGAACACCCTGCGATGAAGGGAAGGACACAGTGTTTTCGCTGTGGGGAAACGGGGCACCCAATGAGACGTTGCTTGACACCCATCACGGAATTGATCAAATTGAACAGTATACAAGTTACTATATCAAGAAGTTGACTCGACCGGATCCAACATTTTGAAGCATGGAGATCTTCGAACACAGGCAAAAGACGGTGCGGATGAAACCTTCGTCCAGGTGAGACAGGGGTCTCAGAATGCGCCGGTAAGTGATAATCTCTAGCCGGGGAAGGTAATTGTTCAAAAGCGGAAGGATGGGAAGGAGACACATAACCGATCTGAGCTAAAATTGGGCGCTTGAATAATGGCTAAGAAAAAGAAAGGTAGCAAGGGAAGTATTGATAGAAACAAGTACTTGAGTACAGTGGGTGGTGAGAAGAAGTTCGAGTCTAGTCTGAAAAAAGATCTTCGACGGTTGGAGGTGAAGACGAATAGTGTGGAAGAGCCAAAACCGAGAGAAAAGACGCCGGATCAAGTATATGGGCACTCTGCCAAGAAGGATAAAGTACCACTTACATCCTCCTCGGGTTCTCAGCAGAAGAAGAAACTTAGGCAGGGAAGCATGGAGGAACTGGAGTCAGCATACAGACGAAGAATACGAATTTGTTGGTTCAGGAGGGGCAGATCAAGGATCAATTTAATCAGCTGTTAGATGGAGTTACAGCGGTATAAGACACAGTTCCGCTGTCGAAAAAGGAACCTCACAACATCGCACCTTTAACTGATCAGAGGACGTAACAAAAACGTCGAAGTTAAAGGTAGTTAAATCACCTGCGACTGGTAATTGCCAAGTCTTTGCAGTTTGCCAACCCTTGGCATCGTCAGCGTTAATGGGAAACGATACGTCAGTACTGGAAACGATGGCAAGTAGAGTCAAACAAGGTTGCTTGATCAGACTTTGAACCTAAATTTTCTTCGGGAATAAGAAAACAAACGTTGATCAGCCTGGGAAGAGGTTATAACAAGATTTTGGCGAAGGAATCGGAAACAGAATTCAAATGATTACCCACAAAATGGATCAAAACTATCGGGGGAGTGCTAGTCTCAGCGTGGGTAGTAATGATTCGCTTACTTGTATCAGTACCTTATTACAAAAAACATTTTTTAATCAAAGAGCGATTTCTCCGGGGGTTCTTTTCTTTACACCTGAAATTCGTCGACACCAGGCGAGAAGTTATCATATGAGTCGGGAGTATCCGATCACGATTTCGGCATTCCCCAAGAAAGTGAGGGACCAGCAGGTCAGGCAGCTATGTCAAGAGATGAGTATAAATTACCCTTAATCTTACAATATGGAGAACAACATTATTCGGCCTTGTAAGAATCAAGGACACAATGGCCGACGTCGATGTGGTGTAGTCGCTCTCAGAAAATCTTCCTGAGACGCGAACACCCACGGGGGTCCCAGACGACTGACTACCGGAGGGGGTACTCCGTCCATCCGAGTCATGATCCGATCCGGCTTGAGGCCGGCTGGATCGGTCGCTTCCATCCGCTTGATCGCGACTGCTCGAATGTTGCATGTTAAAAGCTCACCTTGTGTACCCGTCAGTACTGGGTGGTTAGCTCTCTTGATGGACCCTAGGGCGAAAAGTGTAAATCCGTCCAATAGGGAGGTGAAGTGTAGGACTAGGGGTAGCTCCTGGGCGGAAATCGTCACCGGGGAGCTCGTTGGGTAATATACTTGAACTTTGTATAGTGCCGGCTGGGCCGAGAATAGTCGATCGGCCAGCTAAACCAATAGGACACTTGAAGTTTGTATAGTACCGGCTGGACCGAGAATAATCGATCGGCCAGCTAAACCAATAACAATGAAGGGCGAATCCAAATGTGTATCCACAGAAGGCCAAATGTCACCACTTCCCAATACTTTAATACCGTGTTCAAAACACGGGCGACTTGAGGTGAGTATACGAAGTCGCCGCGACTCCCGGTCAGGGGACTTCCGGTGGGTTAACTTAACCTTCCCCGGGCAAACCAATAACAGCAAGAGGGGACCTTGTTAGCCCTCTGCCGTGAACCAATAAAAGCGACTTGTGTCTAGGAAAGCGAAACGTATACTGATTTATCCTATGTCCAATACTCCCTTTGTGTAACCTACCTCAAATAACACGTCTGACCAGTCATGTACCTTGCCCAACGCAACCCGGCTAACTCCGACTTTGTGTACCAGCCCGGCCGGTACACCGAACCCATATGGTACCAGTCCGAATGGTACATTGTACCCGGCCGGCTCAGCCGGATAGCCACCCATCCGCGCCTCTCGGCCGCTGACGCTAGCAATCCCTTGGCAGTCTCTCCTACGATCCCGGTGCATACTCCTTCCACTAGAACAATACTCTTCTTTCGGGCCCCTTCCACTCCATCCTTACAGACAATCCGCCATCTTGACCGTCAAGCCTCCATAGTCCTTCCGTCCGCTCAGCCCGCTTATCCGACTATCCTCGCCCCTTGTCAGGTCCGCCGACTTGATTTCCAGCCAGGCACCGCCCGACCGCCTACAAGGGTGCCTGGCAGTCCCAAATTGCATCTTATTCCTGGCCGGTCTGGGCATCCGGCTTAGGGTAACATTTCAGCCAATCCGGTGCGGGCATCCATCATCATTAGTCCGTTAACTTCTGGAGCACTTCACCACATCGACATGGCACCCATCAGTAGTGATGCTGAAGATTTCGAAGTTGAGAAGGCAGTTGATAACATGGAGGAGATAGATGGTGCTGACTCGACCTCTAAGCAAAGCGTGGAACATCGTGAAGCGGAGGATGTGATCATGATTCCGGTAAATCTGGAGGGTATCAGGAGTTAACATACCCCCCGGAAGGGCAATTATCCCTCTTTGGGAGTCAATTACCATGGGATCCCAACAAATGGGGCGGGGATTTTGATGACTTTCTACATCGACTAGAAGGGCCTACTATTCATCACGCCCTCAAATGTGAAATTTTCAGATTATTATCACGCAGAATCCTCGAAGAGTGAAATCCTACAGTTTTTGACGGACACGGTAAGTCGACTATCTTCTCCTGAGCAAGAAAAAATGTTACAAACAGATCTTGCTAACCCAGTTACAAGAACGTGGTTTTTGCAACATTATCAAATCTTGAACCTGTATTACACCAAACGTATCAAAACGTGTATTGAGATAACCAGGCGGGCCAGAGAGGTCAATAGCAGCAGATCATTGGTCGTTTGTATCCGGATTTCTACTCACGGATTCTTCGCGTCTCAGGAGAGTGAAGACGATGGCAATGACATCGGCGGCCCTAATAAACGGATCTGTAGAAGAGTGGAGAATGAGAAACAGGGGCAAGATATGGAAGTTTTACCGATTGAAAGGGAATTGATCGATGAATTCATTGACAGTGATGGTGATCAGAACTTTGTGAAAAAATGCAGAGAAAATATAACTTGATGAGGAATTAGTTACAAACACTTTGGGAGAGAACACGGGTATTGCATTCCCAAAAGTTGACCTAAAAAAGTCCATTTGGATGAAAGCGGCGCAAGTTGAGGCTAACCGATTGTTACATTTACTCAAGGACGTACCTACACCTTTTCCCGGTCAAAGTTGGACTAGTTTCGAACCAAAGTTGGATTTTTAGGTTTTGGAAAAATGAGGTTTCATGCAATGTCGGATTAACAAGCAAAGTTGGATTATTTTGCGTACTTAGTGGAGACATAACTGTGTATAACATTTTTAGATGCATCGTGCCTACAGCGCAACAACCTGGCCAGCTCGTCCAGAGACTGTTACGCGATCAGTAGTAAGGTACAAAAAAATTCATGCTGCTACAAGCAGCACAAGGTTCAAATTCCAGCCGAGAGGTAGACCAGCACAACGCTCAAATTCCAGCCGAGAGGTAGACCAGCACTGAGTTGTTCAGCTAGCAGCTCCGACTCTATAGAGAATGTCACCTTGCGTTGAAGTGCCTCTAGATATAAGAAGGCACCTGTGAGCCACGCCACCAGTTCTGACAAACTGCCATGCTCTCCATTAGCAAGAGATCCATGCCCTGATAGATCAGGTTGCTTCTCAAAACGGTCAATGAAAAGAACACGGCCATCATCATCTTGAACACCTATCTGCTCGAGCAGCACAACGGTGTAGCACAGATCAAAGCATAGAACCCCGGGTGGCTCGATTTCTCTTTCCAGATCGGCGGCTAGAGAAGACGGCTTAGATGTATACAATTGAGGTGCTACAGCACCTGCAACGTCTTTGTATGGTAGAGCACACAAATTGTTGGCTGCATTTTGGATCGCCCGGAGTGCCGGATTCGGCAGTTCCAGCAGATCCATATAGCGCACGCAGAGTTTATGTTAGCGTCGTCCCCCAGACCAGTGTTTTTATTTGTGCGAAAGCCCTATCTTTATCAAAGCCAGCCTGCTCCCATTTCTTGAACAATTTTGTAGCAAACTCGCTGTCTCCAATAGCTCGTTCGGCCCTGCTTTTTTCAAAGAGAAATTGTTCAGCACTCAAGATTGAACCTTTCCCCTCTCCTGGGTGGTGAAGCTGTAGCCAATTCAGGTACTTTGAGTGAACTCCAAGCGCCTTTTCACTGTCCAGATGGTTCGTCCAGAGCACTGTTGTTGACGTAATGTCACGAAGCCACAATTTCTTGAAAAATATGACAGCAAAGTTGGAGTCCTGTAGCGCTTTCGTTAGCATCTCGTCGGTTATCGCGAGTTCCTTGTTCTTTTTTAGATTTATGTCAAAAGTTGTCACTAAATTGGGTTTGACAGCCTCGTCAAGCTCCATGGTTTTCAACACGTTGGATGCGTCATCTGACGTTTTTAGATTTTCTTCAAAATTTTTCAACAATTTGGTTTTGGCGGTCTCGTCAAGCTTCATGTTTTTTATACCGTTTAATACGTCATCGAACGTCTTTTTGTGCCGTCTCCACCTCAGAAACAACTCGTCAGCGTAGTGTTTGTCTTGCAGGGCCATCATGGCCTTGTCAGGGTTAAACATGTTTTTACCAGCCAATCGCTCCTCGTCGTCTGCAGCCATGTGACTTTGCACAGACTTTTTCTTGCTGTCGTGATTGGAACTGACTCGAACTCGGAAGGTGCTACCTTGGTGCCGCCCCTAGCAGCAGAGTTATGCATTCCAAAGCGCCTCCCTTACCTTTCAACGTAGTGTTCATGCTCTCCACCACGGCCAGGTGACCTTTCAAAAAACACGGATGTTGTAATGTGTCTGCTTTTAAGTCTTTGCTATTCTCTATCTCCAACTTCGTAACGGCCTCCAGCACTTGCCGACGCCCGAACCCTGCGTATTCACGACCGTAAAAATCACTCGAGTTAAGTGCCACATTCACCTGTCATTTTCTCTTACT